>DWDX01000500.1:0-26013 GCA_018245675.1 Agara michaeli
GGTGAAACGGAAAGAAAAATCAGAGGGGAGCACTTAGCCAGAATCCACACGCGGCCTTTTTACGAGGCCGTATTTTTTCGGATACCAGCCGGTACAGCGCCTGTTTATCTTCCATATTTCACGTTCTTCGTTTCAATTTTCCACATATTTTTATGCATATGGGTAATAAATTTTGAAATTTATCATACCGTGCTTATTTAACCTTCCTCGGCTTCGGCTAACACGGCTGAGATTAAGACAGATAAAATAAGCGTTTATAAGTGCCTATAGACGTATAGCTTTGAGTCGTCATTACGTCGGGTAATAAAACATCGCCTCCGAAACCTTTCTAGGATTGGTGATTAGAAATAACTTTATTGAACGTTGCCATGATGCAAGATATCATTAAAACTTCTCAAAGACTAATACCGTGATTTTAAACTAGCTAAAACATGGGTTATCTGAAATATTCAAACATTTACGGCGTACAGTATTATGCTTAAAATTTTCTTTTCAAAAGGCGTTATATTTTTTCAGACGATTTACCATTCAATAAATCTATATGTATATAAATAATTTAAACAATTTCGAAAAATCGTGTAATAAAGGGTAGAAACATTTCCGTACACAAAAGAAGTTTAATCTAGACACAAAGAAAACCTGTTGAAACCTTGACCATGAGACCTCACAACAACCTTAAATTTTCTTAATTAACTATTTAGTAATGCACACATTAACCATAAACCCAATGTATCTATCAGTTGTTTCGTTTAAAATCCACGTACTGATATATTTAACAACCAAAAATTATGTTGAAATAAATATAAACGACCAACACAAGATACATGTGAAAGTTGTACCAAACATTTACATTTCTTATCCCCTTTTAAAGTAACTATAGTACACGTACATGAGCAACCAAGATGCGTGTGCCGTAGATAAGGTGGAGGGTGAAATATTGTGTGTACATTATTCACATTTACTCAATAATAATGTCAAATCCATCCAAAAGTTTCAGTAACATTTATATAAACATTACTCATGAATACTCGTTTATTTACCAATAAATGGGGTCCAACGTGGTAGAGCTCAGCTTTATACGAACATCAAATCTATTAAGATAAAGTAAATAATCGACGTCACGCTCGCGTCTTAGACTTAAAAACCTGTGATAACATAGGCATCGTTTACGTACACCAAACAAACTCCTTTTCGCAGTGACCATAACATTAACGACAGCCACAGCAGCGGTTACGGTCGTAATAAAGACATCAACGCCTCCACACGCGTCTTATTACCCCGTAGCTGCGATAAAAACACTACACGACTGAGCTTCTACAGTATTATCCAATTAACTTCATAACATAACTCATACGTTGCTTATACGATGAAAATAACTCACCTCACTCGAGCCGAAAAGCACAAAACACGCACACACGCACGAAAAGTATCCGTCAACCACCAAATACATTCATATACATTGCACAAAACGTAGTAGCGTGTAGTGGCGAGCACATGTACTAGTAGAGGCGTGTCGCCGGCACGCGGCCGCGATCAGCTGTTCTTGGTGCGATAATCAATCGCGGATACGAGAGTCGGGGGCTGTTTCGGTAACGGATAGTGGGTGATCGGGTCGGGGGCCATTCACACGACGAGCGGAGTGGTTGTGGCGCGTCGGCGGCGGCATGACGAACTCCGCACGGGCCCCGCCGCACACGCCGCCACACTAATCAGTAATCGTTGCCGGGAAGGGAGGCTGCGTCGCTCTCGACGCCCCCGTCCCTCGCCTTCGTACCCCTCGCGTAGTCTATACAGCCTCCACCGCAGACAAGACAGTAGGTACTGTTGAATTTTTTTTTTACTTTCTTCCCCGTGAAATGATCAGACGTTTTAATTATCATGAATGTTTAATTATTAGTTTCGGTCAAAATCTTATCGTAACAAAAGTCATATAAATGTTTTTGTAAAGTTGTTATTTTAAATTAATTTCATATAAATAGTACAACGCTCTTAAAATGTTGTATTAATACACTAAATGACATCCCAAATTAAGCTTATAGAAATAATGCTGAAATAAGAAAATGCTTAAGACTTACCCATGATTAAAATTAAAAAATATTGTTATATGACATATGTTTACTTACTATATATAAATTTACAAATAACTTGCTAATTTTACTTCTTTTCGATTTTAATAGATACAATTTTGTGACAACATGAACGGTTTAGCATTTCTGTTGTTTAACGTGTGACCGCTTACTCTTTGGCCGGTACTACGAAGAGCCGAATTTTCAGGGGTGACACACTCCTATTAAATATTCATTCGTGGATTGTAAATTAGCAAATCCTTCAGATAACCGTACCTCAATAGGCAATAACTCGAGACGGGGATGGCGGTTTGCAGCGAACTAACCGCCGCCGGAAAGGCTTACGACGCCTTCAAGGATCACTTGAAATTGAATAATGAAGACCTTACCGCATCTATGCTCTACGAAATATGTAGATACGGTTTATGAAGTGCAATATGCAGACTTATCAAGACGCCCTAGCAGACTATGCTCTATCTGGACAGTTTCATATTACACTGAACATTTGTGTTCATAACGCTCAACTTAATTTATTATATCAATCAGACTATGAGAAAATAATAATTAATAAGTAATTCTGAGAGCGACGACAATTTTTGTACATTTCTTTTAACAAATTTAATTAATTTAACGACTCTTTCATAATCCTGTAAATTACAGACAGATTTCAAAATTTAAATAATACTTACAATAAACAAAGAACAGTGATTAAAAACATACTTGTGTATTTAATTTGTTAAACATGCATGGTCCACTTCATACTTCTTATGTCGCTGAGTAGAACTGTCGATACTGCATTTACCAGTTGGGTTTACTCGTATAACTACATTACATTTTGTAAAAAAGAAATGCCTTATATTCATTTGATAAGCGAAGCGACCCTGCCGCTAGCGCCTGCGCGGTGAGGCCACGTCAAGTGCCGATCTTAACTTGCCCATCTTTTAAATGCAACGACTCATAGTGGCGCGCCCGAATACAATCTGGATACTCAATTTGACTCGTCGTCGCCATGGCAACCGACCAGAGCATATCGCGTTCGCACGTACTAAACTTTTCAGTGGTTAAATGTATACAAAACAAAATCTTACGAGAAGTAAGCTACTTTTAGTTAACAAACCACTGCCATCTGGTAATAAATTAACGAGTCTTATGAGTTCAGATTAAAAGTTACTAAATGTATGAGAGGATGGCAATGCTATTTTTTTAATAAATCAATTTAAATGAATATATGGGCAATTGATATAATATGTATAGTTTATCAGGTGTCTGGTTATCATAAAAGAGAATACCTAATTTGGGATAAGGTGTGTGCCATGTGCGAGTTGTTCCAGCATATAATATTATACAGGCATTATAAAAGTTCTAGTTCTCACCGTTTAATGTTAAACATTGTAAAAACTAAAGGATGTAGCTATTGCCTTTTATTTCTAAGAGGTGGCAAACGAGCTTCCAAACTACCAAACGTTAAGTGGTCGCTCATAAACCAGTGTTACCCTTCTCAAACAGAACTACGATTAAGAACGAATGTTTGGGTCTGTTTACCTACTGCGAGTATAACACACGCATAAAATAATGTATTTAACACATAAATGTTTTATCTTACTTTTATATGTTAAAATTGCAAAGGATTTTTTAATCGCATGTACGAAAATCCTAATGAACTTGTTTAAAAGCTGCTTCAAGTATTTTATTTAACCCAATTTTGTTCAAGAGCTTTAAATCTCGGAACACGATTACTTGCAGATTATGCAGAGGTTGTGATTATGATAAAATGAACAAAGCATTTTACTGGTATCGAAGTTTATACGGTTAGTACACACAAGCGTACATATAAAAATAAATAATGATCCTATTAAGCATTTGTGTATACATTACTCACATTTGAGTTTTAGTGCAGTGGTATGTTTAAGATTGTGAAACGCTGTTTAATAATAAAAGCTCATAGTATACGCAGTCGCTTGAAATTTTATTAAAAGAATCCGCAATAATACGACTCACCTGGCGTACCCGGGAAATGATTATCTCCCGTGCTCCAGCTGCATTCTTGGAAAACAATTTTTTGCTATCGATTCTGCGGTATTAAGGGGTTATTTTCCCCGTCCACTCGGATACGACATACTTCCACCCCTGCGGGTTAGCTATGCCGTCGTCGGTCCTCCAACTTTATTATGAATGGTGAGTAAAACGGTATTTTATAATTATTTGCTTAAATTTAATTTGTTCGTAGATGTTACGTTTAACTCCAGACCTCCAATCACTACGAAGGAGGACGGCAGCCCTTGATTTTAACATAATACAAAGACTGCTTCAAACAATAGATATAAATTTATTTATTGTATTACCTAATTTTGTAATTTAATTTAATGATAGGAACATAAACAGTAATAAAAACCACAGAATCATCTTATTTGTATTTTTAATACTCCTTTAATTACATCCAATGTAAACATGTTCCATTTGAATGAAGAAAATGTTTAAACAAAATACAATTTAAAAATTCCACAGTTGAAGCCAATAAATCAACAACGAAGTAATAACGCAAGAGGGTCACCACACAAAGCATGAAAAATGGGTCGCGCGCTGGAATTATTATTTAAACCGAATAAAAAAAAGCACTGTAGTATCGAGATGAAAGTTGTACAAATGGCAAACTGTATACTAATAAAAAATAAAGAATTTCATAATCGTCGGAGGTAGGAAAATGTATAGAGTTTTATTGCCCAAGCATGTCTTTTAGCCGCTAAGCAGCATTGCTTACATAATTAAATCGGTGTAGTACCTAATGACAAGAGCTGACATTTCCTAAGTATTACTTCTACATATTGTCAACTGTCATCTAGATATGTAGCAGTCATCTGTAGAAATAGTTCTATGAATGTATAGACATTGTACCTGAAAACGTATACGCATCTAAATTCACCATTTAAATAATATAATACATACCTGGTTTGCAACTGAAACAGAGACCTACGGGTCGGTAGGGTAAAACGGTGGCCGAGCAGTTTGCTATCGACTAAACGATTTAATTTCAGGTGACTTAATTAAATTACTTACGACATTGTAACTTTAAGTTACTTCTTATTCGTCACTTACCCCTAGCCTTTTTATGTGACACTACTGGCCATGGTTCTGCGGTTGGACTGCGAATTAATAAAAGAAAGAAAGAAACAATTTATTCATATTCTTACGTCAGATAGTTACAGCTATGTAACTCATAACTCTATATTTAATGAATTCATAAAACTCGCTATAATAAATCTATGGATTTATAGACATTGTTTTTCTATTTCCATTCATTTTGATAGTCAACATTAAAGGTTCGTTTAACGTAGTAAACTAATAAGCCTCATGTTAATTGCTATTTTCATATTACAACACGTAAATCACTAACATGATTACAAAATTATTGTTACAAAAATGAAATACATAAAAGTACCTAGAATGAAATAACATCGTAATCAAATGCCATGAAGAAACTCAACACACTGTATAAAAATTAGGTCGACCAACGGAAACACTTCTATGCAAAAAAAAACTACAGAGGGCATCATTTCAACTGAAATATAAGGACACAGTGCACGTTGACATGAGGGTCCTCAGCGCCCCCAAGGGGCAGCGGGAGGCACTCATTGTTCTATTCGGTCTCTAAGGCAGGACTGCGTTTTATAGGGGAACCGTGCTGTGTAATATAGACACTTCGTTTTGTTTCATATATTGTAGGTATTTAAAGGATACTCACGTTAAGCATGCACCACCAACACATTTGTATACCACATAATCTTACCTCTCAAACGCAAAGTGGCTTTCTGACTCTTCTTTCAATCGTATGTAAATGAAATATTATATTGACACGATGCAATAATAAAAAATCCGTCCGACTAAATTCTGACTAAACTCAATAAGTACTTAAATGTAATCTAACTAAAAACTCTTTTCTCTTGGGTAGAAAAACGAACAAAATACCACAAAAGTAAACTCATAATAGTGCAATCTTCTTTCCCGGTCAAGATATCTTTCGAGATCATTAGTAATCGTTAGTGAACTTTGTTTAGGAACTCCAACTTGGCGCTCGTCAATCACAATGTCGGCGACAGACACAACACTGCCCTATAAAGAGTATAAACATTATAGTCTACTACGACAAAAAATATACAAAGACTTGTGTAATTTTATGTAAATAAACTATGGTAAGCTTTAAATAATATTTTTTTCTTCCATTCAATTGGAACGCGATCTTGTTTAGAAGTGCGGTACAAAAACAATGATAAAGTTTATAATTAATAACCTTTTTACAAACGCACCCTTTTACATATCAATGAAACACGTATAGATACAATAGCTATGGGTCAAGACTTTCCTACTTTCAAACAAGTCAGATACTGGCTGATGATGAAACAAGAGTCCAAGGAAACAAGACAGGTTTGTATGAAGAGAGCGATGAATGTAAAAGACGCACGTTAAGTTTGTAAGGAGACTGAATAGCTGAATATTACAAAACACTATTCCCAATAAAACGTTCAAAAATCCTCATATTGATAGTGGCGTATTGTGCACTGTTCGTAGCCACCGATTTATGACCCGCGTCGGAACCGGCATCGCTTCATAATTAACGATAAAATCTATACGAAATATAATAGAGACCATTTGTCACTGTTGGTATTATTTAAAACTGCACTTATAATTTTCAGAAAACAAAATTAGGATGATGGCAAGAATGCAATGATAATTGTTTTATACAAATGGCGTCGCATGGTACGCTTAGTATGTTAATTACATTTGAATTATAGGCAGAAGGAAGGTTACAATTTTGTGCACTTAAAAAAACTATTAAGCTAACTACTATTTGCTACAGAATGTCCTTTTTTAATCAAACGAAGTGAAACCTATTTATACTAAAAAATACCTTACAAAATCACATTATTAGCAAAGTAAGTGGGTTAGTATAGTATTAAATTTCCTATCAGTGAATGCAGTTAACGAGCCAAACAAGCTTCATAACGGCCACACCAGCGAAAGGTCCTTATAGCGATAGATATTGGCGTTAGTGTATTTATGGGCGCCGATTTATGACCATGCATTATACATTACTACATACATCGAAGAGAAAACTCACTGACAATATTAATATAAAGAACATTATCTCTACTAATGTTTACACTAATGGTATACTTTGTGATAAGCAATATAACCGAGTAAAGACATTGCTAAATAGGTCTCAACATATGTATAAACACAATGAATGCAACTAGTTCGAATAATGTTATGTTACGTAAAGCGAAAGGATAACTGGAATTGTTTAAATATCTTATTTTTTCTGAAGTTACAAAACGATATCGTAACATATTCTATTTAGCGGGATATGCCAATGATCTAAGCCAATCAACATTAGGAAACTAAGAGCACAAGAGCAATTAAGCTATGGCGATATTTCCGGCGATGGCAGTTATTTTAGAAGTAAATCTAGTTCACAACGAACGAACAGTTCGGCTAACTCCGTACCACTTAGTCCTTTTTATCGGATTCCGAAAGGAGAAAAATTAAACGTGCTGAAATTTTAAATTGCCAGGAGTTGTAAGCGAAAGTTTCCTCGATATTCAAGCTTTTTAAGTTTCTTACTTTCCCAAGGACATGACAGTCGTTAATATCGAATGTTAAAAGTTAATTTTAATGTGTTTGTGAGATTGATTTGCCGATATGTTTTATCAAGTGTTCTCTAATTACGTTTCGTTCATAAATACGAGTGCGTACATTAAAATCGTTATTTTGCCATCGTTCATTATTTCTACATATATGGACGAACCATCTAAGAATCTATTTATTTCTTTTAGTCAGATCTCCTTTCACACCACATAATATACGAGTAAGCTAAGAGTCGCAAGAGTTAGACCTAGGCGTGCGTACGTCAATAAAATCGGTGACTGCAAGTTTGTATGTGTATGAAAATAATTCTACAGAAGTAATTTTGAGTTCGTCCGAATATTATAGGTATCTACTATAATGTCCAATTCGCACTTTGTCAGCGTTGTATACTATGCTTCAATACTAGTTGCGGGGGAAACCTATATTAAGTATGTAACATAACGTAACAGTAACCATAACAGATAATCGCCGCCATAGTCACGCTATACATGAATGCCAGTATCGATTTTAAGAGGTATTTCGGACCGCGCTCGAATGAACATTTCAACAGGGTTAGGTCAATCGAATACGATATACGTAACAACACATAGATGTGCATGCATAGATTTTCATTTCTGCGTCTTATAAAGTTGTTAAATAGTGTACGTAAAAATTAAATAACGGTTTTCAAACGTTGTGCTTCTAACGAACTTTAACGTATCATACGATATCATAACGTATCATACGTAACGAACGACGTCCATAAACAGACACATTATGACCTCAAAAGAGTTTGTAGTCCTTTCTCTTGTCTTGGTGGAAACTATATAAAATCAAGCAGCATCGTAACAAAGTTTACTTCAGAGAAACTAGAAGATTTAATTTAAACTTCGCCAAAAAATATCCACAAAATCCGTGTTTCGGTTTGCGCTGTATTGCATTTCCTTTCCAAGAAAAACATCATTGTGTGAGAATATCTTTTGGTCTAAGACAATGGTCTTTGGGTTGCACCGAGCTTCACAAAAGGTGGAAGTTTCTTTAATTTTTTTTCTGCTCTGGCACAAGTACCGCCGGTACGACTACAACAATCCAAGGACTCGAAGGGCATGAAACAATGGTGCACTCTGCAATTACCCCCAACCCTCATACGACTCATTCATACATTTCCGTCGCGGTTATAGGGTTAGGTTTAGGTACTACAGCTCTCTGTTGTGTTTAGTCAAACGATTTTCACTCTTATGCTGTTTATATACAGATCACGTCAGATAGAGTAAGGACGTTGGATGTGATGCAATGTAAGTGACAGTTTTTTTTTTTGCTCGAGCGTGATATACTCACACACAAAGGCCTTCAGGGGAAGTACCCATAAATTTTTCTATCTCTATTCTTGGCGCAAAAATGATTGTTGTCAAGTAACTATTGTAAAAATATCATTCGGAATAATCAACTACTTATAAATGTAATGGATATTGCTATTTCTGAACTCTTTATGATATCATATAGAGTACATACGAGGTTCGCCCGAAGCAGTACAACCTCTACACGTATTTATAGCGTAAAGCGGATATTGTTAAAACAATTTGAGTCGATGCCGGACCACGTTTGTACTAGAGGCGACGTTCTCAATTCTCAAGAGTAGCATCTGTGACTAACACCTTGTAGCACGCATATTAACTAACACTAACTGCACTCATGCTAAACCGTAAAATTGTACTAATATTACTAATAGTCCCATTTCTGTATTCTTGGTTACAAAAAAATACTCACCAAGTATTAGAAGTCTATTAACAACTATTACTAACTGAATACACACATAATCCAATTCCTATAGTCCTATTATCGCTGGAATACAAACGTCCAAAAGAATGTTAGTATTTTACAAAAAGTCTGATTAAAAGTTTACCTATTTGTATTAAAAAATAAACGAACAGTATTGACCTAACAATGCTAAAACAAATCCAATATCCCGACTCTACATTCCTTTTTAATTGAAGAAGGGAGCTACTTATTTGAACTTAATAAACTGGTTTCCTAAGCAGTTTCCAACATCGAAAAGCTTTGTGAGTTACCAAGATTTCCAACTTATTTCTACTTTGCTTGAAAATCACATTGGTTTCTTAATTATAGGTACATATGGTACACTTCTACAAAAACAGCAGAAACGACGATAATTTATGGTCTAAGCGCAAAATCCCTCTCTCTCTCTGTAAATATATAAATCAACATTCGTAAATTAAAGGAAAATAATTGAGAAATTATGAAAATGTACTAATGACATTTTCTGTAGAGATACTATTACGCCGTATCCGTATAGTAGATTTTCGAGTTTTAAACACTTCTCGTATGTCGTATGTTACTTATTTGTAGAGATTATTATATTTGTAGATATTATGTTACTTAAGCAATATTTTGTGTCTAAGCGAATTTGCAAAACTTATATAATAATCATATAATTAAATTTATATGGTTAGGTTAAGCCACAGGTTCAAATGATTTAACCGCACTCTCTGAGTTAGCAGACTTGTTTGAAAGTTGAATTCAAACGAAATCCACAGCAATAATAATGACAAAATTGCACCTCCTAAGTCAACATTGAAGGCCTACTTAAACTGTCTAGTACCTATATATTAAAGAACAAAACCCTAACCTAAATATACATTAAGGCTAAGCATTTTTACTTAAAATTTTAGTTCAAATTCTGTACTTGTCAGCAAGTTAAATACCCTGCTTACTACGGGATTTTATAACCCTAATGATAGCGTAGTTTCAACATCGTTTTCTAAGTTTCCTAATATACATTATTATTTATGTAATAATCTTATAGGGTCATGTGAAATAAAATTGTTTCAAAAGGCTATTTATCATCATACAACACAAGGCAAATCCAACGCGGGTCAGAAAATGCGCTGGGATTCCTTACAGGGATATTTTTTGGGACTTGACTTAAAATAACCTCAAAATAAATTATGTTTATTCGACATGAAACAGGCATTGTTGATATATTTGTATTAGGTATTCACATTTTTACAATTATTCACGATCGAAATATAAAAACCTGAATACAATTTATAGCAGGGCGAAAAAGTGTGCAATGCATTTTACACAGTAGTCATATGCGCTGGTAAGTATTAGATTCGGAAGATTTTTTTAGGCTCGTGTCGAAACTACTCTTGATACTTTTTAGACTAATAACTATTCCATAAAATGCTACATCTACAAGCACAATTTAATAAGATAACTCTGGCTTGGCATTGTTTCAAAAAAGTCATTTATCAATGCTGAGCCTGGGGAAATCCCACGCGCATCCATCCGCTGTTGAGATATAAAATACGACACCGACCTACTCGTATATACCCTAGATACTATTGTAATATTATAATTTTTTCATTCATCACATTAATATGTACATGTAAATAGACTTAAAATGTAAGTGTGAAGATTTCAAAATAACTGTTTTTTCTTAGTTTATACATTTATACTTACCAAACAACATAATCAAATAAACCTTTTCGAAATTGTTCTCGGTCTGTTTTTCCGCGGTAATGTTCTTAATAGTTATATAGATTTTAACGGGATTTGCACTGGAAGATACAAGATACTGCACTACACTCCTCTGCCTACCCCTTAGGGGATTACAGGCGTGATGTTAAGTTTTTTTTTGCACTGGAAGTTAGGAAAATTTGTAGGACTACACAAGGAGTAGGTACACACACACACAGCACACACACACACCTTACCTACCTTTATCGAGGAACTGGTTATAGGGTTACAAGATATAGAAAGGATGATAAATGAAAAGCCTTATAAATTAAAAGCCTTATGGAAATGACTGCAGTACTATGTAATTTAACATAAATTACATAGTACTGCAGAAATTTTCGTAAGGCTTTTTCCGCCACAAATGTTCAAGAAATCATATTAAAGTACAACAACAGAACAGATGCTAAAACATTTTGAACAAACAAAATTTTACAAGAACATTTTTAAAATTCATTATAACTTTATAACAAACAACATTTTGAACGATATGATAAAATAGTGTGTAAAATTGTCATTTAAATTCCAGCTTTAAGCGTGCTGTTTGCATTACCCCTTCCGTGCAATATAAAAGGGCTAATTGGAATGATGTGAAAACACACCGTCTCAATGCACGCCCTATTTTCGGCAAAACCCGCCACATAGAACTCGAGTATCAATTTCAGCTTGCGTCTGAAGCACCAATAAGGGCTCAAATCTCAAGTACCTACATATGGATATTTCCTCTATTAAAATTTGTAAATTCATGAACGGGTAGTTCAGTGACTTTCGTTCAATTTTGTATAAGCAGTGTGCCTAGTGCGAGTTTTCTTCTCTACGTTCGCGATAGAGTCAACTACAATTTGTATGGAATTTAAACAGCGCCAACTAGTGTCAGTAATGGGAAACCAATTTTTGCGAATGCGAATGTCAATAGCACTTGTCAGTGGGTGATGTTATAGCACGTGATTGGTTGTTTCAAGAGCTCGGAGAGTACGAAATACAAAATTTGACATTCGATACGTCAATACCGTAGCAACTCACACTCGCTTCTCGCCGTGAATATATGTATTTGTTAAACTCGCACTCAGCACACAGAAGTGCAGCGAAGAAATTTACTCGCATTATTAACATTAAAGATTTACCTACATATTAAATAACAATGCTTTTTTCAATTTTCAACAATCGAAAACGGTTTGTGTACATTCCTTTTTTTTCGATTCGATTATTGTTATATTGTACCATTGTTACAGACGGGTGTTCTTACATAATAAGAAGGAGATTATTATTTTAGTTAACTTTATTTGATTTAGTTCCTCAACCAAATAATGGCTTCTTTACTTGCCTGACATGCTTGGACTACACTTGAATAGTCACGCTCATTAGAGTATTTGATCCATAATCTATCATAAGACAATATTCAGTAATAAAAAAGGATTAATTGTCAAAATTTTACTGTTTTTTAGTAACTTGTATTCGTGTCTCTTATACCTATTACTACATACTATGTGCCATACTCGCAAATAGCCTTGGATCTTGCGGGCAACTAGATTTACGAAACTCTGAACATATTATATAGGCACTTCAGCACAATGCTCTACTTTCGGCGGACCGTATTAAAAGTATCCTAGAAAATTAAAATACTGCCAAAGTGACTATTCCAAGGGGACAAAGTCGCGGGCAAGTGCTAGTATTATATATGTATATATGTATGTGGCTTATAGCAACACTACTCGTGCTACGAATGTAAAGAGAGAAATTAAATGCGTGGCGCCTGGCGCCATTGCGCACTAATTAGTAACGGTCCTTTTCTGCAATTCCTTCTTTCATTACTGAACTTGTATGTACATATATACATTTGTTACACGCTAATAGATGAGATTAGACAAAGATTAATATTTAAGGACAGCACATAACTGCAACGTACATATCAAAATATTGTTAATGAATAGATATTATTATCTACTGCCAACACTTAACTACTTGTACCGCATAATGATTTACTTAATAAAATGATAGGTTAGGCTCGTGGGCAACCGGTGCATTTAAAGAACAAATTACAGGTACCTACCGTTGTAGCGATATTTGGATGTCCAGTAGTGGACAACGGTAGTTTATATTTATGATGACTTATCGTACAAGTGAACTAAATGGAAATATAAAAAAATAATACTTGTGATCATTCTACACTGATATACAAGGCCTAATTCGAGTAACTTAATACTCAATTTGTTTTATAATAACTCCTACTCGCTGTTTATTTCTAACATTGCTGAGTTATTGAATTACTTATTGGTATACGCTTAGTCAATACCTATCTGCTCTCGAGACTAGCGTGTTCACTGCACTACGCTTTCACAAATGCGAAATGCAATATTCATCTCTTCAGTGTCACCCAGCTGCAGACATTAATTAGAGAGTATTGAAAGGAGTAGACGATCTAAATTGGACCCCTTTCACTGCAGCAAAATGTGTCACTATTATTTTATTTGAATTGCGACTTAGTAAAATATGTTTATGCATATTCATATACGTATATTATATACTTAACCAATAACATCAAGGGAGTCATGTAATATAAATAAATAATAATAGGCAAATTGGCTAAGCGGAAATTTCCTGTTTATAACAGTCAACTGAACCCGTGCGTAAAACAGACATTGTTTTATATGTCAACAACGCCATCTAGTTCAACAATCGAAAATCTGATTCAATTCATTCATCGGGACATGGGGTCTTAAAATATACAGGTACTTACATAATTTTATTTAAGAAAAATTCTTTTTTTTTACTTACATTTCTCAGATCTAATACACCTTGTGACCATTTTCCTATTCATAATTGAACGATCTCAATTGTCATAGCATTACATTGTCATCAGTTTCTTATTAGGTATATTAATAATAACAACTGGGGACTATTCCACACACAACTATCCAATTCCAAATTAGGCAATTTAATGTCTATGTTATGGTAACCGGACAGCTGATGATATGATATAATACTTATATAGATATTTTTATTACCACCAGAGTCAGACACAGAACAAACAAATGTGCTCATCATACATATGTTTGTCCTGTGTGGGAATCGAACCCAGGTCCTCCGGTGTTGCAGTCAGGGCCTCTGACCACTCGACCTCGAGGCCAGTCAATTAAAATAAAATTATTTAAATTAACATAAAAGCAATTAATAAGTAGTAGTATTGATAGGTTATTAATTCAACTGCCCACAATACATAGAATATATTTCCGTACATAAAAATAAAATTTGTGTCTGTCTATGATAGTTAAATAACTGCAATTTTTGAGTCCATTGGGCTATTAATATGCCACCAGTATTCAACAATCCTCTAAGATGTCTGTCTGGGGTAATTTTCAGAACACTAAACAGGTTTTGGTGGTATGCTTACCAAAAGATAAAAGGAATCAATAGGCTTGTATGTAGAGCAGCAATGCTATATCAGAAATATGCTTGCATATGACATTATATAACTATATAATTAAACACTCAACGATATTAAAAGAAATTTTATTTATTAAAATGCTGGAATGCAATGACATTAAATGCATAGAACTTAGATAACAAATCCAGCCATATAGAAAAATTAATACAATAGAATATGGAGTAAAACATAATTTAACTATAAAATTGTGCTATTACACTAATTAAGATATCATGTTACTGATTTACATATTTTTATACACATGTAAGCTAACCAATATGTCACTAGATACAGTAACCAAAAAAAAAGCAACACAACTAAGCAAGATTTTAATGTATTTTAATGTATGTTACTGATAACTAATTACCTAGTTAAGTAATTATTAAGCATTGTGTTTATTTTGTTTTATTAAGTTGGACAAAACTGCTCTATTTTCCTGTTTTGAGCAATAAAGAACAGATTGATGCATTTGTCTGGCTGTGCTGACATGTGTACAAAGGTTTTTGGTGTAACTTAAATATAAAATTACATAATTTTAAATGTGAAATTTATGACTGCATACTGGCAATGTTTATGCCTACATTATGTCATGGTTCCAAATACTGGGTTGTGCCAACAAATACTTGGGCCATACTCCATGTATGCTTGCTTGCTGTGGCAAACTTGGTAGAATTCAGGTGTAGAACCCAACATGCTTCCTCCGAACCACACATCATATCTTTGCATATTATGTGAAATGACCTGCACATCTATCGGCTTAGGGGTTATACGTCCTTCAGATAACATTGTAGAGAGCTTTAATCTAGCATCAACAGTGCGTTTTATATCCCTCTGCAACCTTCTTCCAAAGTCACGGAACATTGTGGACCCGCCCGATAAGACAATGTTACCATATAACCCTCTTCTCACATCAATGGGACAAGATTGAATAACTTCATCCACCATCTCATTTAAAGGAACTGTAAAATCAGCATTGGAAAATTCAGGATGGAAGAAAATTTCAGGTCCTAAAAATCTTTCATACCCGACATCAACAGAGAAAGGATTTTTTGTTATGGCATTAATGCCTGCATACTTCTTCATCCACTTTCCAGGATCAGAATCATACTTCGCAAATTCCTTAGCGATATCTGGACAGATATAGCTGTACCTCTCTTTTATAGCTTTGGCAGTTTCCAAGCTCTGTTCAGGTGGAATGCCAACCTCACGCTCACGGAGTAAGGATTGAATAAAAGATGTTATATTTCTTCCAGCTATGGGGATGTGCTTGATGCAGGAGCCAATTACGTAGCCCTCAGCTACTGGCACAATGTGAGTAACACCATCGCCACTGTCTACAACAATCCCAGTAAAGGTGCGTCCGGCGGACGTACGAGATTTCCACGACGCAGCGAGCGCAAGCACCGCTTGCACAGCAATGTACAACCCTGGTACATTGAAAGATTCGAACATTATTTCTGCTAAGTACTCACGATTTTCGGGTGTGTTTAGCGGCGGCTCCGTTATCAAAAAGTGATGGTCTTCTGGCTCCGCTCTCAAGTACTTAAAAATACATTGCTCGATGTATCGCTCCATCAGATCCCAGTCTTCGACAAGACCGTGACGTACTGGATACTTCACTGCATATCCAGTTGCATCGAAAGCTTCATCACCGATAAAGAAATCCAGGTCCTCCACTGCTTTTGTCATACGTCTGGTACTCTGGTCGCCTACTTTGGCCGTTTCCTTTATCGCTATGGCTGACGGGATGATAAACTGCGGTTCTTTATTGCCGGCAAACCCCAATTTGGTATATCCAGTGCCGACATCGATTACACAGGCTGGAAGGCGATCGCCCATGTTGGATAGAATTAATAAAATATGTGTTTAATTATGTTAAATTTAGAACAATTTTAGTCGTTTTCTCTGTTAGTACACGGTAAAATTATCAGAAAACACAGCATAGATTACGAATATGACACATACATGACATCGTACGAAAGATGATTAATGTACGTTTCGTTCCACAAGTGCTACAAAAATTGATCCAATTATACATTAATCGGTTTTGTTTTACTTTAATAAACGATGTTTTATTGTGATATTGTCATTTATTTATTGTTTGGTTATTTTTAATAAATATAATTATTTATTACATAATTTACCATTTCCGGAGAGGAACCAAAAGACGTTATTTAGGTTTGTTGCTATGCAAAAATATCGAAATATTGTTAATATTTCGAATTTCTTAATATAATCATTATTGACTAAAGCAATAATTTTAAAGAAAATAATCTTTTAAAATCAAATATTACTTTATCCTATTTTACTTTACTTATACATATGTAATAATTTGAATTTTATAATCTGGTTTTTAATGCAGTTGTATAAGATTAAGCATGTTGCGCCACCCTTCAATTAAGCTTTTTATAGTGTTGTGTTGGTTGTCCTAAAATAAAATAAGAAATACTTAATACAAAATAATTTTCATATTTTGGATACGAATACTGTTCTGCAATGAACCTGTGCTTGAAGAAATTAGAAAATAATTAGTTATTTTTATAATTATCACTCGGTGTTTATTATTAGAATTAACTGAAACTACAATAATACGTATACCATACCTACATAATATTGACTCTATTAGTATAAACAAACTTACATTTCATATTAAATCAGTGATCTTTAATAATTTTGTTTTCGACCTTATCGATCTTTAATTAATAAGTAATAATATATTGAGGCAATTTCTCCAACAACTATTGAAACCCACACTGGGTTGACTCTTTGCTGTGGAAACCAGATAGATAATAAACTATATAAATATATAGGTGCTTATATGTATAATTTTACACCCAAGCGCAGAATAAATATTTATACTCATCACATAAATATTTTTTCCATGTAGAAATCAAACGCATAACTACCTTAGCAGAAGGTTCGCTAACTACTGGAATAACACTGGATACGCCTAAAAATATGGGAAATGAAAGGAACAAGACAATGAAACAAAAAATAAAAGCACTGAGTAATCTTTTTATTGTGACCCATTTCTAATTCTAAATATATATTTACACAATATACATTGCAGGAATGTAACTTTTTATGAAAAAAAATTAAGCGGTATTGTTCAGTAATGCAGCTTTTATTTTGAAACAATTATAATAATGTTACAAAATCAATACAAAAATACCGCGAATAGAAGTGATTCGTTTTATGAATAAGTAAATTAATCATATTTATAATACAATGCTAAATAATACCAACATTTATTGAAGCAATATATTAGGTAAGATCCAACAATGCCTTTCGTGATATTTATTAAAAAAACAATGGACATACTAAATTGATATTAATTAGACTAACAAGCACGTTTTTAAAAACAGCTTACTGAAATAACACCAAAAATACATTATGCACTTTATTTAAAAACTATTAATTTCTGGTAGGTACAAATCAATTACACAGTGTCATATTATTTTGTAATAGACCACTAAATCTCTCTTTAACAAAAGTAATGTATTTAATATGCATATATCAGTACATCATTTAGCACTGTAAATATATATCAGACAAAATATAAATCAAATTATCATATGAATAGGTGTACTTTGCCGTTGATTAAACTTGATGGTTTATAAAAAAAATACTTTACAATCTAATCCAATAAATTATCTTTCAAATCACAAGAAACCTTTGTTGATAACCTATGTTAAAAAAATATGACAACACACTAACACAATCTGCACGTAGAACCATATTTTTCATATAAATTGGTAATCAAACAGCAAACTACACCCTATTTTGATTGGTATACACAGCTATTATGATCCTGCTTATAAATAATTATTGGACACAAATTTATAACAACACAGAGTTATTCATCTCAAAACTTTCAATTTACTAATATCAGTATCATATCTATCAGACTTAAACAAATGTTATAACCACAACATACCTATATATCTTACAGTATAAAATTCTGCCTTATAATTGTCCTTTTTGCCAAGAGTATAGTAATCAGATTTCTCACCACATCGCATAATCAGAGTCGTCCATGTCAAAGATGGTGAAGAAGCCGAGGATGGTTAGATACACTACAACATTTCCGGCCAAAGTCAAGTAACAAGCAGCCCATTCGATCTGAAATAAAAATATGTAATCTATGTCATACATACATACATATTTTGTTACATTGATGCTTGCTTGAGGTGTGTGTTTAAATTGCATGGGTCAGAAATGGGTATTATTTAATTTGTACTAAATGTTTTTATGATGGTTATGATTACTATTTGCAAAAAATTATGAATAATCCTTTGGTTCACAAGTCATTTAAAGTAGCGAAGATTTATCGAAATCTTTACAAAAGAAGTTGCTCCATAAAGCATATCCATACAAAATGCAATATAGCAATTGTAGCAATTGTTTTAAATTCTCTAATCACATTTCTGGACACAGGTCTCCTCTCATAGTAAGAGGGTTTAAGGCTTTATTCTACCACACTGGCCAAGTGCGGACTGGCAGAGTTCACACACCTCAGGAATATCCTAAATTTTTATAACATCTACAAGGTGTGTAAGTTTCCTTACGATGTATTCCTTCACCGTTATAGTGAGTGCTATTTAAATCTTAAATTATAAAATGCATGCAACAAGCCAAAAGGTGCGTGCTAGAATCGAATCCAGAACCCCGGAGTGAGAGGCTGAATTTCAAACCACTGGGCTATCACTCCTTAATACTAAATATAAAACACTCAATTTACCTCCTGTGTTTTGTACTATAGCCACTTTAAACGTGTTGTTTATTTCACTTTGCTTACAAACAAAATAACAATTACAGTTCTTTAATTAGCACAATAATGTAGATAAATCAAAACTTACAACGACTGATCGAGCCAGTACGATCGGTAAAGCAAACGTACTGACAAGAATGCCCATGGTTATGAAGATAGCAGTTTCCATGCACGGCGAATGATTGCTTCCAGTGGAGTCAGTGTGCCGTCTCGCTATCATAGTCGGTATCGGGCAGAGAAGGTAGAACAGCACCACAAAGAATGCATACCACGATCTGGAAGTTACAAGCAGTTAGTTGAGTGAAAAACCTATGATTATATTTACATCTGCAATTTATTTTGTGAAAACTATAGTTATAGCATGCAAATTTAGTGAGGTATTAATGTAAAATTGCTCAACTGTAATTATTATATTTAAAAGAACACTTAATCCCGCTGATTGTTTTGCGTTTTTCATTTATTTCTGTTCAGACAAACAATACAGGAACAAAAACAGACTGGAAAAAAAAAACAACCAATAAACTATTTTAACGACTCCAAACAGTGAGATTCATTTTAATGCTCATGTTTAAATATAAGTAACCGCATATAAGTAACGGAATTGATGAGATTTCATCAATTCAAAATAATTCTTCTTTGATTATAAAAAGCAGAGCCATCAGTTTCTGTTTCCAATAAATACAGTTGCGTTATTAACATGTCTATTTGATATTAACAGGTTCCGATTGTGGTTGATGATACTAACAATATACTTAAAGCAAAACAGAACCATCTTGTTACAAAGATGTTAATTTGTGTGTGTTAAAGTTGCTGTAAATCTTTGATAACCTACTAGTGTGCGTGGACCTCTCCCATGAATGCAGAAAGCCTAGGACATAATTGAGGACAAGACTGAGATGTGATTAAAAATTATGGTAGTCAATTTTTAGCTATGTCTATAAAATGTCCATTATCTACCACTCTCATAAAAATGTGAATATAAATGTTGTGTAAAAATACAAAAACTTCTAATAAAAAGGTAGCCAAAATATCACATATTATTTTACAAGATAAACCTGTTACGATATTAAACCAGGTATATTTGCTACAATTATGCTTCAACTAATATTTAATTATTTATACCTTGAGTTTCCAGTCTCACTGGGCATGTAAGAAACAAAATATTCATTCATAATTAACGAATAAATGTCAAAATAATTTAAATGTATTTTCAGACACGCATGCCTCATGTACTTTCATGCTAAGTGACATTCTTTAATCACTTATACAAACTGTACTAATTAATGTTGCCATCAAGAAACTTCTGTACCTTGGTATAGAAGTCTTACATACAACTGAAGTACATACTGTGCTACAGCAAGGAACTAAAATGTTGTGTTAGTACATGTTCGCATAACATATTCTTCATTGTGATAAATACAAGGTAAATGCAATGACTCTTATTCTAAAAACTTTCAAAACTAGGCAGAAAAATATCACATAGAAATAGATTTAGGATATAAAATTGAACTTTTAATACTGAAATTACATTAAAGTATATACCTTTCTCTCCTGTTTCGGTTATGGGAACTAATCTATTTTAATTGTTCGAACAATGCTTTTGAATAAACAATCCTCGATTGATTTTATTACCTTTTTATATGTTAAGTGTAGATATTTGTCTAAAATAAGTTAGCAAAACGAAAAAAAGCAAATCAAACTGTAGCGAAATAAAACTTATATTTCTGTTTCATTTGTTGAAAAATGTATAAATTCAGTTTGTTTGATAACTTTATTACAAAAAGAATGTAAATGTACTCAATATGGTACTTACTTGTATATTGCGCAGGCCAATATAACAAATGTCATGCCAATTGATCCAGCGAAAGCCAGGGACACCAGACTGTAAAGTTTAAAACAAATAAATAGCATGAGACCGCAACACATAATAATCAGTTGTAAATTCATTAAAAGTAAATTCTTTAATATGTAGCAATTACTTGGCAGACTTTTCAAAAATCATACCATATTAAAATTTTATATAAAACATCCATTAAAATTTAGAGAAAAAAAATCTAGAAGGCCGATGATGACATTTTGACAAATCAATAAACAAGTGTTGGTGTTGTTTCTTATCTTTTTTTTCTTTCGACCTTTTTGTTGGTCCACTGCTGGAATGGGTCTCCTCTGATGATGAGAGGCCATAGTCTACCTCGTCTACCAAGTCTACCAAGTCGACCATGTTGGCTAAGCGCGGATTGGTAGACTTCACATACCTCAGAAATTATTATACAATTTATAACATATCTAAGGTGTGCAGGTTTCCTCACGATGTTTTCCTTCACCGTTATAGCAAGTGATATCTAAATGTTACTTATAGAATACACGTAATAAATCAGAGGTGCATGCCAGGATCGAACCCAGACCTCCAGAGTGGAAGGCTGAAGTTCCAACCACTAGGCTATCACTGCTTGTTTTTTCTTATCTAAGTTGCAAAATTAACATGCACATAAACTAATGGTTAATTTTTCAATGTACAGATTATTTATTATCAGTGACTGACATGAGTTTACAAGTACATATTAAAAATTCATATAAATAGTTTATAAGCTGCCTGGGTAGCATTGTGGAAACTGCTTACTTTGGGATCAGATGGCTGTGTGTATAGTTCAAAAACAAAGCAAAAACGCTGATTGTAGTAATCATTATTGAGGTTATGGGCAGTAAAATTGATACACCAGTAATATTTTCATTTGTTTTCAATATTTTTCTTGTCATGTTGACAACTTTCTCACGCCTATTATAACCTTATAATGTCACTAAATGACGACAAGGTACAATCAAAATATATTCATCTTATTATCAAGTTAGTGTAAGCCAAAACATTTTTTTTTACCTTTACGTAAACGTCACTTTAAGTACCTGTACACAACTAGTACTAATAAACATATACCCCATCCTAAGTTCCAACAGTGTATATTATAGTTAAACCAATCAAAAGAATCGCAAGCATTTACTGCTCTAAAGATGTATTTTGAATATCGAGAAGAACTTAAGCCTTTTTAAATCCTTATTTCGGCCTTATAGGCATCGCTAACGACACAAAGATTGACTCAGCCATAGTCTAGTGTAAACAATAGTAAAAACTTACCCTATATTCCAAGAAGATTACATGAAAAGAGAAAATATAAAATTAATCAATAAAGAACAAAACTGTTTGTAAATATAATAGTTTGCGCATTATGAGTCATGGTGAAAAGTAATAAATGGGATACAGTTATTTTTGGCTTATATCTTGTTTTTATTACCTTTTATTCCAGCCATTGCGTTTTTTACTTTATTCTGGTTTTTTACTCTTATAAGTATGTTATTCTTAATGCTAGATGTGCAGAATAAGTAAAATAAAATAAAAAGCAATGCAAAATTGAAAACTTCAAAATTACTGAATGGAAATGGTTGGACTTGGACAGAACTTAGACCACAGATGTATTGTATTTTTCTAGGCAACAGTAGAATAATAACAGAGTTTGACATCTTTTTATCACTTTAAAATCCTGCAGTTTCAGATACTATAACTTATATGCCACATATGGTGCATTTTATAATCTAATTAAAGAACAATTCGAAAATAAGTAATTTAGTAAATATTATTTTAATTAATGAAACCACAGACATGGCAACTCAGTTTATAGTAGAGATTATTGGCTTACTTGCATTGACAGATATGACATTTGTCATCAATCAATCATTCATGCTTCTGTCTGCTACATGCTTGTTATTCTTGTTCCTCTACTCTATAACGTAGACACCGCATCTACATTGTACATTTGTTAGTGTTATGAAATTGATTTGTATGATATACGCTAACCTTAAAACTTTGAAACTATACATTTTAGTTAATTAATAGATAAATAAAATTTTATAACATGGATGATGATGCTGAAACATACAAACTATGGCGCATTCGAAAAACAGTTATGCAGGTTTGTATATTAAGGTTAGATATGTAGGAATATGCCGAATTCCAAGTATTTCTTGCCGAATGTATGTTAAAGTAGATAAACTTAGTTTTATTTACAGAACTACAATTATTGTGTCACTAATAAATGTTAACACTTTGTTATTTTGTATTGTATTGTATTTTCTTATTTTTGATGTATACACATTTACTTCCTCCTTCTCGCATCGTAATCGCCCGTTCTGGTATAAATTTCTTTTTTTTTATTGCATTTAATATTGATAAGATAATTTTTCTTTGACCCCAGTTATGCCATGACAGAGGTTACCTAGTAACTCAAGATGAATTGGATCAGACGTTAGAGCAATTCAAAGAACAATTTGGAGACAAACCAAGGTAACAAAATACAAAATTATTATTGGACAAATGAAATAGTTTTTTATACCACAGTAACAAATCGGCTGGTTATTATTCAATCATAGTCTAATGTAAAACTGTATTACACACATGGATTCCTATTAACTTATACAAGAGTTCACCTCTGACACTGAAGTTACATGTGTTTTATAATTAAAGATTTCAATGTCATTCACTATATCGGTGAAGACAAACATTTTGACAAACCTGCACACCCTAGAGATGTTCTAAAACATACAATATTTTCTAAAGTGTGTGAAGTCTGCCAATAGACAATTGACCAGCGTGATAGACAGTCCTACAATATTTTTACGATGAGAGGAAATCCAGCTTCCGAACAATCGTAGGTTGGAAAAAAAAGGGACAGCGCATTATCTATCTCTTTCCATTGGATATGATCGAAGCAATCTGCTAGTATTATTATTAAAAATATATTCTTACCTAAATATAGTTTGGCCGTATCGGACAATGTACTCTCAATAATATTCCTTTTTATCTTTTCATCTAGAACTTGCATTTTGAGAATATGAATTTATTGATAATGTTTGAAATAACACTGCAATCTTTAAAACACATTCCATATAACACTATTCATAGTTTCTGTATCTGGACAACATACCAAATGGTATGAAAATTTTTGTTATAAATGATAATCTTTTATTTTTAAGTCAGCGTCATATTTGTCAAACTTTACATGTTTTGTTTTTAATAGATGGCAAAGTTACGTGCTAGTCACATAAAACTGTACAATATGGTGTATTAATTCATATTTATGATTCTACCATAATTATATAAGAAAATTATACACTAATAATGACTTTGTTTATTAGAGCTTTATTATCTAAAAATTCTGTGTTACAAATAAATTCTAGACCTAGGTCTTTAGTTTGTACACTGGTATTATGAGAAGTAAGTAATAAATCCCAACATGAACATTCCGTTAACCAAACGGAAGATCTAGTTAACAAAAAACTTGACAACAACATCTATAGAAATAGATGTTATTTTAAATAAACTTTATGATTATGGTGAGGCGGTACACATTAATCACCCTTTGTCATCTGATATATCATATCTTCTTGATTTATACAGGTTTTCTGAATTCTCATATCGCATGTTCTGTAAGTAATAATATAAATAGTAACAGAAAATTTCATATGTACATTACAGTGAGAAGCATCCGGCACGGAGTGACCTTATAGTACTTGTAGCTCATAACGACGACCCCACTGACCAAATGTTTGTGTTTTTCCCGGACGAACCCAAAATCGGAATAAAAACCATCAAGACATACTGTACGAGAATGCAGGAGGAGAACATTCACAGAGCCATTGTTGTGGTACAAGCGGGTAATCAATTAATGTAGATGGTTTGATGGTGATGGTTAGTGAATCAAACTGCTCAAGTGGAGACTTAGGTTCTGTTCCCATTCAGGACAAACATTTGTGTGATCAACCTGACCCTGAACATTTGTTTTGGAACTGGTTATAAAATGATCTCTATAAGTATGGTTTCAGAAATTTTTATATATCTTTCATCAATTGTCTGGTTAGTATAATACTGGTAACTCCTTATTACATTTTACATATATGCAAATAATAGGACAGATACCCGACAAGCTAACCGTTTGGACCTTATATAGAAGAAAAAAATTGTAATTGATAAATAAAAACTTGTATCCATACATTTAAAAACCGTCTAAGATTTAACCGTTTACAGTATTGTTCTTTTTTCAGGGATGACTCCATCAGCGAAACAATCGCTGGTTGATATGGCGCCCAAGTACATATTGGAACAGTTCCTTGAATCCGAGCTTCTAATTAACATTACTGAGCATGAGCTGGTACCAGAACACATTGTGCTAACACCTGATGAAAAACAGGAGTTGCTAGCTAGATAGTATCCTTTACAAGTTAATAAATTAATCTATAGCAAGACTAATTGAGCTTGAGCATAATTGAGCTAAAAACTAAATAACTTTTACTATCTAATCTATTTTGGAGATTTCAAATCTATCTGCCTCGTTGGTCGGGCGGTTGCAAGCGCGACTGCCGATCGGGAGGTCCTGGGTTCAAATCCCGGGTTAGGTACTGCTGGATTTTTCTAATTTAGAATTTCTAGTAGCGACTCGGAGTCTGGATGTGTGCCCGGTGCATGTCAATAGCCTCACCGCCTATTCCATTGTGGGACTTAAACGTAACTGGTGAAATGTGGGGGTGTACTACACTCCTCTGCCTACCCC
>DWDX01000501.1:0-26008 GCA_018245675.1 Agara michaeli
GCGTCCGCGACCAACTTCAATTTGGAAATGAAACTCCCGAGTTCGACCACTTTCACCATGTGCTCGGAGGCGGCGAAGCTTATGAATACATTGCAGCAGTCTCCTCTGCCGCTGAAGGGTACCGTGAATTTGAGCACCAGTCCAATACCGTCTCAATTCACGGAAACGAAACTGAGCAGCGTGTTAGAACAGCCAAAGCCACTAGAGTCGAGCAGGCTGGTGTCTCAAGCGCAACAACAGGACTTTGCCCGCCTGCAGACTGGCACTCCGCCATTCAAAGACTACATGAATCACCATTTGCCAGCCTATTCCTATTTACAGAACGCTATGCTACCCTCCATGTCGAATGAAACCAATTATTCCATGCCGTCGGCCACGGGGGATTTGTTTCCCAACACTCTCTATAGGCCCGATAGTAAATTTTCCCTAAACCGATACACGACGTGCCAAACGTACAGTCCGGTTCTTCCCGGTAACTCTTCGGAGGCGACAAAATTTCAACAACAGTATTCATCGTCAACCGACGAGGGTTGCGAGACAGATATGGAGGACGTTCCGAACGTGCAGAGCGGAGTTCAAAACAGGCTAAGCTCGTACGCGAGCTCGAGTTCCAGCAGCGGGGTGGTCACTTTTTTCAACAACAAAAGCCTCAGTCAAAACTTGAGCTGCGATTCGTCGCAAAGTAATTTTTCCACATTCGAAAGTATCGACTATCAACTGTCCGATTGCTCGAGCGAGCTGGCCAGCAGCTTGCCCAGTTGCACGTCGAACGAAGACAAGCTGGTGTACGAGAACAATTCCCTCGTGAACACCAGCCCGATGCATCCGTGCGTTTACATATCGTCCTACAACAGTAAGACCCCCGGCGCCGGGTTCATCGCGAGACACAATCCAATCAACTACCAGTCGGCCAGTAAGAATTGCCCTCGCACCGTGACCAGGAGTCCCGTGGACTTCCGCGAGGGGCGGCGCGCCAGCGACGGGCTGGTGGCGGCGCAGGCGGCGGCCGCCGGCGATGCGCAGGGCGCCAGCCTCGCCTTCAACAGTCAGCGGCTCAATGAGAATTGTAAAGCCAAAGGGGTCTTGGAATTGCATTTGGTGCAGAAGGAGGCGCAAAAATTGAAAACGCAATACCAATCATCGATCCCTGTCGAGGAAATGACACAGCGGCAAATTCAGCACAATCAATTCGCAGCCACGTTTACACCGACCTACTTGGATGCCAAGAATCCTACTCCGAAACGTATAAGCCTTCCGGAAACGTTCAATTATTCTAGCACCTCTCCGCCCATGCCGGCCAGTCCTAAGATGGTGGCGCAGCTTCAGGAGAGTACAGAACTATCCCACGGAGCATCCGTGTCCCAAGTCAGCAAGCCGCCGCTCCAGCAACAGCTAATGCAGCATCGATTATTCCAACAGAAACGACAATTGTTACAGAAACAAATGACTCCTCCCAATTTACCTCCCCACGATATGGGACCTCTTCATAGTCTACAAGTCGGCGGACTCAGCAGGCGGCAAATGCTTCGGCAGCAAAGTTACAAAATAGCCCAGCAGCAACAAATACTGCCTCCGTTGCCGCTGACGGAGACCGAGAACAGAGACCTGCTGGCGTTCCAAGCGATAGTGGAGGACCCCAATCGCTCGATGAAGCACAAGTCTGAAGAGAACCCGGAGGAAGTTCCAAAATTCGCGTATCAAGGTTCCATGGAAATAAGTATAATGAATAAGGATAGGTTAGGAAACGAGAATTGGTCGAACTTGCCGTCCAGCCTGCAGTCTGCTTGCCAGATAACCGAGCTGGCCGGTCGCCGGGAAGTCAGAGACGGCCGAGACGGGGAGGTGGAGGTGAAGAGTCACTCGTCACTAGACGCCCCCGTTTGGCCCGGACAGTGGAACGCCGGCCTCTTCCAGCCGCAAGCTTGTTTCCAGGTATTCCAACAAATAAATTAAGTAGATCTCTACATTATCTGTAGCCGTAGATTTAGTAGTGCCAATTGTTTGCACGTTACGTAGTGGCCGATCGCGACGCTACCTGTGGAGACATCTGTGCGGGCGGCTGCGATGGAACGAACGTTGATCTTGATGCAGTCAATGTTCTGAAGTGCCGCCGAACAAATTACTGACGAATAGTTATAATGTGACCGTAATGCAGAGGCGGATTTATTACCTTCGATAATGAACATAATTTCAATAAGGATGACCATTGTTGTAACGTTTGAATGGTTTTGCTTTTTTACGAAAACTGAATCCGCCACTGCCGATATGGTATTTCTCTTTAGAATGCATGACAATAACTAGTGCTTTAAAATTGTATTTGACACTGTACGATAATGATCACCAATTTTATTAATCAAAAATGCCAACTGTTATTTTGATATATACCTCTCGACCAATAAGCGATAGTCGTTATAATAATTTGTAAAGCAATGTATTGATAGTTCTTTATCGACGTAAGAATAGTTGAATATTTTCTCAATTTGTATTATAAAAAAGAACCTTATTTGAAATATATTTATGATTCATTCCCGACGTTCCATACTATTTTTGTATAGAACTAAAGAACTCGCTGGTAGGGTTCGTATTTCCAATCTATTAAAGTTTTGCTTGCCGGATATTGTATTGTATGTTATAGCATAGGAGTATATCAATGCGTTTTAAATGTACTGAAGCATCACTTATAATGTTCCTACATATTTATTCATCAGCTGTTCTCATCATCAATAGATCATATTTCGATTAGCGTTAAGCCCCTATTTATTACTGATAATAATTAAGTGATTGAATTTGTTTTCTTCATGAAAGTCTGTATACAGGTTTTTGTTATTATTTTGCAAATAACTATAGTTGTATTCTAAGATGTGATAGCTTTACTTAGAAAGCAAATATTATTTAAAATACAAGTAAATGTAAAGTTTCTAATATTTTCTCGTTTTATTTTGACACCTTTATTTTTGCAATTAGCTTTTTCTTAGACGACACGGTTGCATGCACGTTTCGGTTAGTTAGTATGGATTTTATTTAAATTGATACGTAATTATTTTAAGTACATTCACTATTGAAATGCATATAAAAAGATAACAATATGTACGAACAAATATGGTAGTTATTACTCATTAAAAAAATAAGTCCATGTATGGTCCATAAAATGTACAGTTACATCGATATCAACATGCACTCGAATAATAAAAATATCGATAAGATAAAATTTGCAAATCAAATTTTATTTTATACAAACGAAAGGTCCTATACCTGTACTTTAAATTTCATTTGAATTTTCAATAAATAATTAATTATTTACTAACGTTGTAATGTGTATGCAAATAGTGATGTAATATAATTTTTACGTGTACAAGTAGGCAACTACGTACAAATCCCTTAATGTAATAAAATGCGTGCGTTTAAAATGATGAATTAATAAAATATCGAAAAGTTTTCATATAACAGTACGGAATCGTATAAGTCACTAATTTGAAGTCTAGTCTAGTTATATACAGGTATTCTTAGAAATTCGTAAAAATAATAAACAATCAGAATAATCATATGGAATCATTTTAAGCTCAGCCCGCTCAGTAGCCAAAGAGTCGTATTTGTAACTGCTCTTTATTACTTACAGCATAGTCCTATTGGATACAATTATCTCAGCTCTATTAAACATCATATTGCCGTTGGAAAATAACTATTGGATCATATTCATATCTTATGATTATCTTTTTTCGTGTATTTGTTTTATCGGGCTTGAAGCGATCTATTTTTTTATTGGACTAGGCACATCGAACAAGTAAATGTCACAACCTAAATTATGAACTAAAAAAAATATGAACTTCGTTGTAATTATCATGAGCAATGAATATTAGAGAAATACAGAGGAATGTTAGAGAAATAAGGCAGTGTAACACTAATGCCAAAACAGCCGAGGATAGGAGGCTTCAACATGTTGTCCGTCTGAATATTATTATTTGCAATGATTTATTGATATAGTCGTTCGTAGGAAGTGTTTATTTATTCATTAATTATTGTAGAGCAACAGCTTGTAGCGAACGAGATGTACTTTATTATACACAGATAAAAACTTTATTTTCAGAACACTTGGCAAGGTCACAGCTTGCCGCCCACCACAAATATGTTACCACTAAGCGAAAGCCCAATACTCGAGCTGACGGAGCAAATGGAGTCCATATAGGAAACTTAAAATTTCTATTATGTAGATCTTTTCATGTATCTTTCGAGAAAGGAAACATTTGCATGCCGGACAATATCAATTATTATCTACTAAAGAAACCGTTAACGTTCCTCTTGGATACAATTCTGGTACATATCTTTTGATATTCACCGGCTTGTGTCGCTGGCTCACAATAACAATAAAGACATAACAACGATTTTAAACGATTTTACACATTCCATAATGTTTGGTTTTTTGATAGATATTTTTTTATAACTCCCGTGCATTATTAAAACGTTTTTTTTTTAAGTAATTGCACTTTTACAGTGTTGTTTATAATGCTACATCAGCGATATATTTTTCTTTGTATTTATATGAATATTGTAATTTTTCCGATAAATATTCATAAAGTTGAGTATAATTAAGTTTTTGAGATAATTGTGAGGGACCCAAGTAGTGTCCACAAACTTATCTGCCATATAAAAATACTAATGTTTGAAAAATAATTAATAATTATATTATTGGTTAATAGTAGCACCTTAGCTTTATTAGCAAGTATTTAACAACAATAATTAAAAAATTTCATTATTGTTTTCTCTACTAGGTATTGCGTACGAATTAAACGTGCAGCACGAAACTATTGGTTGTAGGTAAACTGATAAATTTAATAGGTAATTCGTGGAAAAATAAAGATTCCTATGAATTGTTAAAAATGAAAATCTTATGGTGATAAAAAATGCGACAATATGAATATAGGATTAATTGTAACGAATAATAAAATGTTGATTAACCTCGATGCTACCGTCTATCTACGGTGACAGACACACAGTTACTAGTCGTATCTACGTATTTATTACCACATGGTCGTTTATCTTGGCGCTGCATCCAACGAGCCCAGTATTTATTTACTTCACAATCAACAAACATAGGTTGCGATATACATATAATTTTTTGTTCGATCGAAGTCGATAGTCCACTGCATAGTTACGTATTAATCCTGTGAAGTCAATTTACACAAGTTATACTGCCTGGAATACGAATTCATTTGTAGAAAAGTGACTAGGATCCTAAGATACATTGACCTCTGTAAATATCTACCTCTTATTAACTTATCGTCGAAAATAAGACTGAATTCAGTGTCAATTCAGATCAGTGCTAGACCGCCATCACACCGCTGCGGAAGGATGAACAAAACATTTTTAGTAGAATAATACTTACTTGTAGTAAAGTAGAATGATGTTAAAGGTTTTCATTAGAAACGCTCTTAAATATTACTTCAAAGCATTAACGAGTACATACAATTAGTCTCAAATATTTAGACATATCAATACTTAAAATAAATGTCGTCTGTAAGTGACTCGAGGTTTGAACTGAGCTGTGAGCTACGAACTGGTTCGTTTTTAAATTTGGCTGCATTGCCTTCGTTAATAAGAATATAATCACGGCGACCAATATTTTACTACAGTAAATATTTAACTTTGACACATATAATTGTACTCAAAAATTGTTAAACAGCTTGTAAAATATCAATATTAGGAAAATTTGTCACATGTTCATTTAGTTTTTATTTCGCTGCTATGAAGAGACTCAGTGACTTTAAATTGTTTATTATTGTGTTCTCTGCAACAAACTGAAGAACCTGTAATTACGTGTTATGTAATACATTTCAATATAGTAGTATTTTGCTACAGTTATAAATTTATGTGCTTATCTCAATTTTATCACCATTTCTTTTTTATGATCGTTTAAATAAATTGAACAATGATCATTATTAATAATTTATTTTATCTTTGAATGAAACTGAAAGCAATGGATATTTTAAATAATTGAAGCAATATAATGTTTACTGTCTAGCTTAAATGACTATTGTTAAAAGTGATCGAAGCTTTATCAAACTATAACAATAAATTACATACGTAAGAATTATAACAATTTAAAGTAGGTTCCAATGTAATTAATTTAGCCAATTGTAGAATAGGTGTTTGGAAGCTTTTACACGAGTGAAATATTGCCACTGTACTATATTCCGTCATTTTCGAGCAAACTTCATGTTATTCGCAATTATTTTTAGATACCTAGATAAGTAGCCAATTTTATATACCTACGTCATTCAATGTAGACAACGTAGTATGGAAACATGTATTAACGTAATTGACAACGTGTTGAAGCTTGGATACATATAGATTCAGTACAGGCTAATGTTACTAAAAAATCTACTAACATGTATAAAAAGATAATAATGTTATAAAAATGAGTTTCTGGAATCCATTCTCGGTAGTTTCGCCACTAAGTACATAGTCTTTATGTAAAATACCAAACATTCAACTAAAAAAATTAATATTAAGAACGCATACCATTAAAATCAAACGTTATACAGCAGCGCTAGTCTGTACTGAGCCTTACTATTATTACGCAGTTGAATTTTATAACTTTTTAATTTTGTTTTAGAACAATATTGTTTATTATACGAACGTGACCGATTGTTAACTGTGTATAGACAAGCGTAATAAAATTATTCATTAAACTGGTGTTTTGTTTTTGTTCCTAGAAATTGTTTGTAAAATATTGAACCAGTAGCAAATGCGATCTCTAATATGGTATACGGTAACATTAGTAACGTCGTTGTAGTCTTGTGATAACACAATTGCTGTCCTAACCTTAAATTCTGTATCTTAATCTAAAGCTAGGAGAGTAATGGGAAGACGAAAGTTGTTATCTAGCTGCGCGTTTGTTTCATGTGGGTATCAGCAATATAGATAAAAGGGTGTAATCAATACGGACTTAGTTTTGTAAGACACGCCGGCCAATTGTGTGCACTTACCTATTTAAAATACACGGATTAAAAAGAAAATGTATGCAAAACAGTCGAAAATTGTTGATATAATCAAAATAAGTGACGGGATATCATACTCATTCGAAGTGACACCGAATATCAAAGCGGACCTGTTAACAAATCGTACTGAAATAGAGCCACTGTTTTATTCCATCACGTGGCACGCTACCCAACATGAGTGTCGAAATTTGGATATTGCTCCCATACAATTAGCCAGAGTTTTAAAGGAGAACAATAAGAATGTATTATTACATTTATCGTGTCACTTAATGAGAAAAAGTTTTCTTGACCAATTAATGCTAATGCTACAAAGCGAAGGAATCTGTAATTTGTTTGTCATTTTAGGAGGTAAGATAATTAAAACACTAAAATATATCAGTCTTGTATATAACTACTTCTATGCATAAAGTCAACATAATTTAATACCTCTCTAACATCGATTTCTCTATTCAACTATGGTTGCACCTGAATTTTGTATTCGTTTAAATTTATTTTTACAGAAAAATACAATGGCGATTCTGCTGATTTTAAAAGTACCCCTGAATTAATTCGTTACATACGAGAAGAAACTGGTGATTATTTTTGTATAGGAGTCGCTGCTTTCCCGAATAGTGAAAATAAGTTCAAACATCTTATGGAAAAGATAGATAGTGGAGCTGACTTTATTATTAGTCAAGCATGTTTTGATGTCGAAGTTTATGCTGATTTTTTAAAGAAATGTGAGGCATCAGGGATTACAGTTCCAATTTTGCCAGGAATATTTCCTTTTCAAACAGAAAGAGAATTGATTGGTTTCATAAATCTGTGTAAAGTTCATGTAACAGGAAAAATTTTGGATGACATTAAAACAATGTCAGGAAATGATATTTTAATAAAACAAATAAATACTTTAAACACAGCATTGCAACTAAAACATTTTCATTTTTTCACTCTTGATAAACTAGAAAGAACCTTGGCATTAATTAAAAAACAAAGAGACAGTTTATAGAAGACTTATTCAAATAAATTATTGCAAATAAACAGTCTGTTTTATTTAACACTTTAGACATATTTAATGGATATGAGTATTTTAACGACAGATTTAGGTATTTGGGTAATGATAATTATGAAAATTAAGGCAGATTAATTATGTGTGCAATCATATGAAACAATATGATGACAAATTTCAATACAAAGTCTCACTAACACTGGATTTTCCAATTTTCGTATTTCAGTTTGGGATTCCTCAGATAAAGATACGTATATTTGATTTGGAAAGAAAAATCAAATGCTATTTCGATTTGCATATCATTCAACATCACGTACCCAACATTGTACAAACTTACTATTCTATAATATGAAAGTATATAATTGCTTTACTTTGTTACGCAAATCGTTTTATGAGGTATTAATGTGTTGATATAGTATAACTGATCTTCTAAATTAAAGTAAAAATATTTTAAAATTATATGTGGCTGTACACTGTTAAATACACTGTGCGGAAATCAATGGAAGGATATCAGTAGTTGTCATTGTCACTGTCAATTGCAAACCAGGACCCTTTTAATCTATAGGTTACCTGAATTATCTGATTGTATGTTATATTATAAGAAATAATAATTGGATATTTTCTCTTATAAGCTATTTTGGATTTACCTTTTTATGCATTGACTATTTTGCTTCTATCGTTTTATCTATTTAGTGTTTTATAAGTTTCCAGTAAGTGTTACCTTGTTTCAAGTATTTGGTAATTCTTATAAGATAATCGATATTTTCACCGATGCTTTTGACTGTACTAATAGTATAGCATTAACTTAAGTTATCGTTACGACAAAATGCCTTGTTAACTGTCTTTGGGTAAAAATTGGTTTATAATTCAGTTCTCTTTGGTTTCATACAAATGCTGAATTTATTTAATTGGTCTAGTCTCAACACTGCTTGCTTCTTGTTTTAGGGGTAAAGATGTCATTTCCTGATAAAGCTCAAAGGAAAACTTGTTGGGATGCTAGAGATCGGTACTGGGAGTGTTTAGATGACGAAAATATCAAAGATAGTGCGCTAATACCGAAAGTATGCGCACAACTTAGGCGAGCTTTCGAAAATTCTTGCCCTCCCCAGTGGGTCAGTCACTTTGATAGAAAACGGGATTTCATTGTATTTAAAGAAAAAATGCAAAAAGAGGGCTTTGAACCTATAAAAGACAAAGAATGATTTAAAAAATGACATTAGTCTTATTTTCTTTTGTATATAAATATGTATGTACTTAGAGTATTTAGTAAATCCTTTTAGTTAAATCTGGCTTTTTTGTAATCTGTTACCCTTTAAAATGTTAACAAGTTCTGAAGCTCATACAAGGTAAACGAACAATTGGTTAATTTATTTAGCAAAGTGATTGTTGTTTTTAGAAGGTTATAATTTTTTCAGGTCCTATCACATGAATAATATGGAAGAAGATATTCGGAAGATAAAGGTTAAGACATCTGAAGTGAAATTAAAATATGTACAGGTAATTTATATTTACTTTAGGTCTTGTCATCAGTATCATTTTTTTATGTGAAGACAGTAGGCTATTGGTCTGAAATTAGTTAATGGTCCCATTCCTACTGGCCCTATTAGAGGTTGGTTGCAGTTTTCAATGTGTGGCAGCGGGCCACTTGTGACTGTCTGTCTGCTTCTTTGTTACTCTCTTCATATAAAAAAGGAGTTGTCTATAACAATATTAATTAGTAATAATCATTGGCAATTCAATTCCTCGGCGAGCAAAGCTGCGAGCAAAAATGTGTCAATTAGTCAGTGTCAGTATAATTGCAGTCTGTGTGAGGCTAAATATGCTATTAGAGGTTGGTTGCAGAATTGTTTCTACTCTTGAGTAAGTATACTGATACATGGAGGCCGGCGTCCACAACCTTCAAATTTAAACAAAAATGTTCTTAACAACAACCGCTTCACAGTAAAATTAGGGATTAGTGTGGTACTTCCTCAGATAAACAGTATACATGTTCTGCAACCTAAAATAAATATTTAATTGTTACTGTGTTTTGGAGCCTTTTTTCTTTAATGCAGATTTGTCTAACAGTATTTTCCTCCAGTTATTACCTAAATACTTTCTAAATTCAGTTTTCATTCAACACGTGATTATGTTAACAAATGACTATCATATACAGTGATAACACTGAAGTTCTTTCTTTGTATGTCAAATTAAAATGTTGACTGTTTGTTATAACAGTAGTTACATCGACAATGTATAACTCGAAGAGTAAAGTAATACACTAGATGTATCTCATCTAAGACAAACATCTATGATTTTGAATACACTTTTGTAGGGATTGAGCATAATAGAGATAGAAAATTTAGAAATACAGTGGAAACTTGCTAATCACATAATACAACAACCAATAAAATGGTGATATTAGATTCAGTCATAACTACTACTAAGTACTAAGAGAACCAGACTAATTTGGTCATACACATCCATAAACGGCCTATTTCTGTATTTTAAAACAATATGGAGACAGTTTCTCTTTTATGTTTAAACAATTCAATATTTTCAGGTGCTGCTGAAGAAACTGAAATCAATGAAGGATGAGAAAAATCAAGGAGAAAAGTTTAAAAGATATTGTACAGAGATATTAGAGACATTGTGGATTCATATGGAGACAGAATTTAAAGAATTTGAAGACCAGTTACTATGTTCAACATATTTCTATACAATATTATCTTTAACTGACGACAACGATTATTATTTGAAATACATTTTAGAACGTCTTGATTATGAACTAGATTTAAAAGAAAAAGGAACCGAAGTCAGTAAGAATATTCCCAAAACGATTGGCCTAATGTACGGCGTATTTCAATCTACATTGGTTTTAGAAAAATCAAAAAACGTTATTTTAGTAGATATTGTAAGAAAAATTTTTTCTTTACTGACATTGTTAGGTTATGAATATTCCCCATATACATTTATTGTATTCAAAGTAATGGTATTATTCAAGAAAGTACACGGTACAGATTTACAAGAAGTTATATTTAATCAGGATTGTAATTTAAAACTTCTTAATGTCATTAATTGTAATTGGGAAAATCCTATTACTGGAGTCAGGGGTTTGAATAGAATTGTCTTTCATAATCTAATTACTGTTTTGAATACGGATATGCACAATTTTGTACTGCAAGAATTAAATGCCTTCTATTGGAACAAAGCCAAGTACTTAATGTTCTCAGAGATAATTGAACAGTATAAAAGTGATATTAAAATTTTAATATGCAAATATAAGCTTATTATGGGCCTAACATACAGTTTACATAAACCTGGATTGGTGTCTGCCGGAGCAGATATGTATATGGCTGTTATAAAAAAAATCAACACAGAAGATGAATGGTGTACTGTATTCCTAAGCATGATCATGGAAATATTCAAAAGCTCATCACGAAAACCCATAGAAAATTTCATGAACTATTGGTGCCTGAATACATTGAAATCTTTTCCATCATTAGTAAAAATATTTTTTAATGAAGTAAATGATCTGAATTGTGCAGAGCATAAGTTATACATCTGTTTGAGTTTATTGCAGCAGAGCCACAGATTGGGACTACTGGAAAAACATATAAATTGCAACAAAATAGCAGAAATGGTTTTGAATGGAGTAGAACACACAGATGTCTACATTCGGGCACTGGCTTTTGATATTTTATGTACTTCACATAGCAAATTTTTAAAAACTCAAAGTGGCTACGACATAATATTAGAATTTCTTAAGAACAATGTTAACTCGGACTGTTCTTTATTAAGAATTAAGATGATTAACAGCTTGCAAAAAACCCTTTTACAGCGAAATACGAAATTTATTAACGATACTCAGGACTGCAAAACTTGTCATTTTGACGGTTTTCTATCTTTTTGTAAAGAGTTACAAATATTTATTATAGAGTCACTGAATTTCAATGGTAACTATCAAAGAAAAACTACAACTATCCAAATTACCAAAATATTGCTCAGTTCCTTTACAGTGATTCATAGAAAAAAACAAAAGCAAACAAGACAGGAGAATACAACGACGTTCTTAGAATTACTAAAAAATAATGACTGTTGGATTTTAGGTGAAAAAGATTTCGTAATGACACTGATAAGTTTATTGAAAGTTCCATCGGACGATATTAGGGATCATGTTATGGAAATCTTACTTTGCAATTATTCTGATCAATTAGGTCAAACTGATTTGTTAATACATTTGACTGAGGAAGCTTTATCTTGTATAAAAAGTAGATTTTTCTACCAAATCACATGTGGACAGACAATCTTTAAGTTGCTTGTAAACTTATTGCTGATGAAAACTTGCACTAGAGGTCAGTTTCAAAAAGTGGAAGACGTCTTTGAATTTGCATATGATGTATTAAAATCTGAATGCAATTCAAAAATGGATATTGTTAAATCTATTGTTGAAGGCAAACAAGTCCATTCGTATCTGAACATTTTGCTTAGTATATTTGAATTATGCTTAGAAAAATCACACAAACTCAATATTTCAATTGATATTATTACATCATTATTGGATATCTTAAATAATATCTCCAATCAGTTTGCTTGGGAGCAAGATGCTTCGGTTAGTTCAGATTTTTCTAAAATGAATGATATGGTACAGGATATGATATTTAACTCGGAACATAAACTAGGTCATCAGAATAATGAAACAAATATATCGGGTCTACATCAAATTGTTTTAAATTGCTTGTGGCTAAATGTTAAGGTAAAAGTTGTTTATTCATAGTGTTTACTGGTAGTACAATGTAGAGAAATATTAATAATTGGTTCATTTTTACAGACTTCATGTCAACTATCTTCAGTTCTAATTAAATACTTCAAAGATGACACCCATAGGGATGTTTGTGAAAAGTGTCTCCAAATTATTTGTCATGTTCTTGAGACTTCTAGGCACAAAGGTGCTATAGAAGCTGGAGGGACCGCTCTCGGTAACTATCTATCTATATCTGTACAATCAAACAATCATAAACCTAGTCGTGACAAACTTCTTACGTCTCTTATATCTTCACTTAAGTAACTCTGTATAACTATATTAGAAAATACAGATTAATTATAGAACAAAAATAATAATTGAAATACTACAAACCAAATTTCATTAGATGGGTCCTTAAAATCTTGATTTAATTGAAATCATTTTGTTTGAATAGCGTGGAAGATAATTACTGTATGTTGCTTCTATTTTTCTCTTGTTAATGTTCTTACAAAATATTATTCTATTGCTTTTACAGGTCAAGCAATTCAGCAGCTGACGTCCATATCTGAGGAATCTGTGATTTCAAAAGCACCCATGGCATTGCTAAAATCTAAACTAAATGAATTAATATCAGAAACTAGCAATATGGCTTCCGTTACACGCCGAGGAGCTGGGCTATCTATAATGATACATCAAATAGTTAGTAGTGATATGGCACAAGGAAAGGTGGAGATAATTGTAAAAAGTTTCATTTGTATGTTTATTAAGACAAGTTTTTAACTTGAATATAAATTTTCACAGCCACTATTCAATTTTTTCATGCAAGTGTTGTTGGAAACTTGCAACAAATTACCTGAAGCTAGCAGCAACGAAAATGAATTGGACACAAATAATGAAAAGGATTTACCGAAAGCCATTTACATACATTTTTTGACAAGAATTGTTTTAGACAGCAGTTTGGCTTCCTATATGTTATACTACTCTGCCCAATTAGCTGAAATTGCCTTTGCAAATCTGACTAGTTCCTGTTGGCAAATAAGGTAACTTTTTTCAATGTTTAATAAAGCAATTTTCATCTGAAATTATGTACAAACTCAATTAAAACTACAGAGCAGGTGACATTTTTACAAAATTAAATACTACACAAAAATAATTTTGAATATCCACTAAGTTGGCATTAACAGCTTCAGCATAAATTAATGATAATGGTACTGGGTACAAACCATACTTAATATCTACATACGTGGACATCATTGGGTAGGCCTGAATACCATTATAATAAAATATGAAATATTTTTGTATTGGTTCTGTTTCAAGATAAAAATTATCTATATATGTATTTGGAAATTAATAAGGAATTTTCATTGTTTGTTAGCTGTCTAGTTACCAAAGCGCAGGTTTAGCCTGGCCGGGATAATTGGTTAGTTTACCTGATTATTATTTTTATAAAGTATTATATATTCATTCTAGCTATATGTTGGTTAAGAATTGCTGTACATGTATATGTTATTTTATGTTAACTGGTTACATCTCCTGTTTGGAACATACTTGGTTTCAAAAACAACAAATGAATGAATTTAATCAATACTAAACAGTCTATACTTTTGTTGCAGGAATGCCGCACTTCAATTATACGGTTCACTGATACCTAAACTTATTGGTCAAAAAAAGATTTCAGGTGCTAGTGAAGAAGTAATGGCTACTGTTGCAGTAGATGAGTTTCGGTCACATTCCTCCAAATTGTGGGACTATATGGTGGCACAAATAAAGAACACCAGTCCTTTATGTGACCCAGTAAAAGTACATAACAACATAGTTCCCATAATAAGTGTACTTGCAAACATGGCTCCTATGTACAGTTTTATTAAAAATCAAGATATAGATGCAACATTATTATTAAGTCTCACACATCTGCTTGGGAGTCCAATTTATGTAGTAAGGCGACTCACAGCAAAATGCATTTTAAATATATACCCTTTTCAAGTTATTTTAAATGTTCTTTTGAATGCTCCATGCAAAACTGAAAATGACTTACATGGCACACTCATATTATTGAATGACTTTGTCAAGTTATACAATGAGAATGAGGATTTGAAAGAAAGAATAAATGAACTGAAATGCAGATATCTTAACGTACTGGTAGTTGGAAATCATTCTTACATATGCAGAGAAAGGTATGAATACATATTTCCCGAATGCATAAATCTGACAGAATCAGTAATAGAAGAAACTTTATCAGAGGTGAAAAGAAATGGGAGTAATTATAGTCAAGGATTATATCTGTGGGCAAATTTGCGTATACAAAGACTTGTACTAAATGCCCCGTGGGATAAAATACCAGAAGTTGTAACATTACTTGCTGACTTTAGTGATTTTGAAATACACTGTGAAACATTGTATAAAAGGTTAAAAGAAGAAAAATACATTTCAGAAGAAATATTAGCACAGCTCTCTAATACCCTGTATTTATTGGGATTCAAAAGAAAGAGTACAATTATATGGATGGTATTGTATGAATTATCACTTAAAACTGATTTGCTTAGTGAGCGTCTGGATACCTCATTGCTACATAGATATTTGATAGAACATGAATTATCTTATAGAATGAGGTACATGATTCCATTTGCGGTAAGAATTTACACGAATAATTCCATTGACCAATTATTATTATTATCAAAAATCGTCTTTAAATATTGTAGCCCCGAAGTTCCAGATGTAGACATGAGATTAATAGCAGCAATTGCTAATAATGAATTTGCTAGCAAATTTAAAGATCTGTCGGATGAAATTAAGATTAATACAATAAAGGCAGCTATCATGCTGTTACAAGATGAGGATGAAGATATAAGATACTGTAGTGTACATTTTTACAGACTAGTAAGTAAGGAAAAATCTGCAACACACCCATATATTTGTTTGAGAAAAATACTGAATCAAAATTTTCTTGATATGGCAGTTGGGAACACTACAAAAATTCATTCAATAACCATCGATTTAAATAAACTAGTAACATCATTGACAATGTACAATGAGGATGAATATAATCCTTTTGCAAATGATTCTAAAAATATATATCTTGAACCAGAGGTATTAAAGCACCTACTTGATAATTTAAAAACAGATTAAAATTCAATATATTATAATCAATGTATTGTTTCTTTGTGTTATCTACAATAATATGACTAACTAACCAAATTTTCCTGTTTTTGGTTACCTTCTACTCTTAGTCATCTAAAATCTTAGAACCCTACATTCCAGAAATTAGTATTGTGTAATTTTAAATTGATTAGGTTGTAATGAACCCAGGGAAAGAAGCTAATGAAATAGACAAATATTGATAAAATAATTTACTTATCTAAGTCATTCATCATAATAAAATTTTTGAGGATTCGAGGTGTCATCAATTTGGATGGAAACTATGTGACGACCAGGGACCATGACCAGTCCCAATACTCTTGGGTCTTCCATTTCACCATCGCTGTTTTTAAGATATTCGGAACAGGCTCCTGCAACATATTAATAATTAGGATGTTAATTAGAGTCAAATATTTTAGTCGCAACATATTGCAAGAATAAAGTTTATTCACATATTGAAGCTTTGCTAAATTAAAACATTACCAAAACTGAAATGGATATTTTAGAGGTATTGGTAACTTTTCATTCTGGATATTTTGATATAGTATTACATAAATAAAATATACAATAGTGAATATAACACATGAAAAGGAAATTTAATTGTTTTATTTTCTAAACCCATATTAGTGTCGGATCAAATATAAAGTAAGATAAAGTATGTATATTATATGCTTTCTAAATGAGGTATTACCTAGTATAACATTTGCATCTCTGTCTGTACAGAGAAAAACTCCTATCAATACCCTTCCATCTGTCATTTCGATCCTGAAATTCATGTTTAGCCATTTCCGTAGCTTTGCCTTCCCCTTTGCTTCCTCAACCACCTAAAAATAAGAATACGATTATTCATGAATATAAACTCAACTAAAGTATAAGCTAACACAGGTAATTTATTTATATGAAGAAACTCATTTTATGTGCAGAACCAACCTCAGTTGGGCCTAGGAATAATATCATAAATGTCAGATAGTCCAGTCAATATTACTAGGTAATAAGACAATTTCATAAATAATTCTGTAGACTGTTGTTATACTGCATTTGTGTTGGCAAAGTTAATTGACTTTATAAAGCAAACTTAAAGATTAAAGAGGTTGAGAGACAGACTGGCTTAGATCCTATAATTATCATTAATTATAGAAACGTATGAGATCCTTAATTTCAGTTTATTGATAGTACAGTCACTAGTCTGTCTTACCATTTCATTTTCCGTTAGCGTAACCGACGATGTTTCATTACTCATTTTAAATGAAAGAGTAGATATATTTTTATTAATACGTAAAAAGAACAATTCTGTGGTTTAGCTTATTATGACATAATGTCTTTAGTTTCACGTGTTCACCCAAATTAGAATGAAATGAATATAAATTTCAACATTTCACCGTAGAACAATTGCTAGACTATTTTAATAAAATAATATGTAACCAAATGTCAATGTCAACAATTTTGACAAGTAATGTTATTTTTATTTGTTTTATAATCAAAAGAGAAAATAAAATCAGCGATTCGGTATATCTTAATGTACAGTACATTAAATTACTTTATTTAGTAATATTTTTGATTTAATTTATATTTATAGCCATGACAAAAAACTTGTTTACGTCTATTGTAATTATAATTGGCTATTCAATATTGAATGTAATATTTCTCCAAAAAATTATAGCGATCAGAAATTTTTGACATTGGCATATAAGCGTGACTAAAGTTATGATTATGACAACTGACAGTAACAACTTAAGAAGTTACGAAACATTACAAACGTAGAATTAGAAAAGAATAGAAGTGTTTACAAATTCGAGCATAATGAAGCGTAAATTAAGTACAGAAAATATTACGCAGTTATCTAGAGAAGATCTATTTATGAAAGTGTTTAAATATTATAAATGTAATAATCACAAGCCTGTTTACGATAATGTCATATCAATTGGACGTAACACTTGCACGGATGAGGTGTAGTAATGTATTTTTTGTTTAAATATATATTTTCTGTAAAAACATATTTCTAATTTAAGTTATATTTTAATAATTCAGTTGACGGAGAGACAGACCGACGGTATTACTCTGAGCTGTGTCGATAATGCAAGAGTAGAGTTACTTGGACTGCACAGATTAATAGAATGGAGGGGATACACATTTAAGAAGCATCCTGGCTTGATTTTGATAAAGAATCCTTTCACCAGTTTGGGTCAGAGATATTGGATTCGACAGTGTTTACAAGAATATCCAAAGATGCCAAATAAAAGGAATATTGATATAGAAATGAACGTAAATGACTGGTGGCAAGAATGTTATCAAGATGGCCAGTTAAATCGCAAGCTGCAGAAAAAACTACGATGGACAACGCTGGGCTACCACCACAACTGGGATAGTAAAGTACAATGTTAATATTCTGGTCTTAAAAATTTCCATATGTTATATTTTTTATCTCTTAATTTATCACTTAATCTTTATTATCAAATGTCTAGATAAGCTGTATGGTATTATGTAATTTTTAATAACAATACATGTTACATTTTTTAGTTAATCATCAGAATAATAATTCTTATTTATATTTAGCGTGTTGGTTAAATTTAACACCAAATTCTGGTTTAGTTGTCTTTTCCAGGTAACCCCAATAGGTGGCTCATTTGAGGTTTTTCTTCACCAGAAATTAAAAATTTGATTTGAAAATAGTTTTATGTCTGAAATGATTATCTACTATCCTACTTACACTCGTGACTATTTAATCATAATATTAATGAATCACTTAAATCTAAATAGTTATTTGTTTATTTAATTTTAGCTAACTAATGAATAATATAACCGCAAAGCATTATCTATACCTTTCCAGGTTTACAGTGAAAATAATAAGACACATTTCCCTAAGGACTTGGCAGAACTTTGTGATGTGGTGGCATCATACCTCGGCTACAAAAACTTTAGAGCCGAGGCAGCCATAGTTAACTATTATCATATGGGATCAACATTATCGGCTCACACTGATCATTCTGAAGTTAATCTGGAAGCACCATTGTTCTCTTTTAGGTTTGTTTGGTATTTTTTATTACTCTTGGTTTATAACACAAGGCTGATATAATAATCTACACTCTGTTAAGATTGATGTATATTGTATTAAGATGTATATTGTAATTTGCCACTAGATGGCGTTGTACCTATAATGCTTGTATGACTATTTTTAAGAAATATACAAATTAATATACAATAGAGGCTTCTAGTTGTCAATAAGGATTCTGTAACATTTTTATTTGGAATCATTTTATCCTTTATTGGGAATATGTAGGGGTGTACTACACTCCTCTGCCTACCCCTTAAGGGGATTACAGGCGTGATGTTACGTTATAGTTTCCATCATTTATCAAGTAGTTCTTCGTTAAATTATTTTATAACCTACTTAAATATGGAACCTACTTCATGGAAGGACAGGGGGCCCTCGAGATTGTTTATTATACGTGTTTTGAATTAATCTTCATTTTTTTTAAAAATAATTGTTATTCATTACTAATAGTTGTTACTGTGTCTTAGGGTTGGCAAGGTCAAGTGCGGCACATTTGTTATTACCAAACAATTAAAGACATTATTGGCGTTGGTTTCGATTTTATCGAAAATTCTGATTCACAACAACGAATCCTGGAGAGATGTTGTGCAACGCGACTACATGCTCCTCACTCATATCAAGTTTTGTTCGTTAGCCGCTAAAATTGTAAAATGACATTGTCGCAATAGGGCTAGGCTACACTGATAGAGGACTGCAAATACTTCACTGTTTATGTAAATGATGCTATTTTTATAAATTACAGTTTCGGTCAGTCTGCAATATTTTTACTAGGAGGGCATGAGAAGACTACAGAACCTTCAGCAATTTTACTAGACAGTGGAGATATTATAATTATGTCTAAAGAAGCTAGGCTGTGCTACCATGCAGTACCCAAAATCTTACCTGCACTTTCTAAACCATGGAACCAAAGTGATGTACAGCTCATTTCATGCACTAGCAACGGTTTCAATTATCTTGATGCTAAAGATCAGGAAACACTCATAAATAAAAATGCTGACAACAAAGAATGGAGTGATTTCGCAAACTATATAGAAGAATCCAGGATAAATATAAATGTCAGACAAGTGTTAAATGGAAATCAAAACAGTTTAAATGATTCAAATTTTGAGAACTCTTGATATTACCCAATTATTTTATTTTCATTACAAGAATTTAATTTTGTACAGAATTATCACAATAAAAATCTATGTACTAACATTCACATTGTATTTCTATATTATGATAACCAAATATTTTCAGTTACATATTATAATCAGTCAATGTATGTGTTATGATTCTATCTTCTGGACAAGCAAAGAAAGACTTCAATTAAGTTTTATGTCATTATTATAGTCTTAAACGGATTTTGCAGAAGTGGTTGTTCTGTTATCACTGAAATAAGAAGGATGAAAATGAAAAATATCTGTCCTGATTTGTTTAAGTGGACTTGTGTCAAATATTGGTATCATTTAAAATGATGTCCAGATTAATTTAATTGAAATGTAATATTAGACTGAAACTGAAAATTCACTCACAGCTATTTCTTGTAGAGATAGGCAGAGAGAGGTATATCGATATACTAAATAAACGCTCATCTATGTATGGAACGGGATATACTTATGTTTAAAAATAATTTTACCGTGTCTATTAGATTTTGCAGCAAAACTGTGGGTGCTTGTTTGGTGGTCACAAAGTCTCCAGAAACACTTAATATAGCTTTCAGCGTAACATTCGTACTTTTCTTTTATCTCCCTGTTAGACAAAAGTTGGTTCGCCGGCCTGTAACAATAATCGCAATTAAGTTTACTTTCTCTTAAACTAATCATGATATATAAGACTCATTAATTTTGAAAGAATGTATGTAAATGACAGTTAATTTTTCAACCATATTTCCTATACTGAATGGCGGTTATAGTGTGAAGTTGTTATTTTTGACAGTAGTAATTGATTTTTTTATAATTTGTCAGTCCTTCCGTCTCATCCGATTATAAACCTATTTACTGCGAGGCCAGAAAAAAACGAAAAAAAAATCTACCAATGTAAGGGATTAGTTCTGGATATTAAATATTTCTTTAAATAGTAGTGCCTCTACTTGTCATGTGTAGGTAGGTAGGTATATAATATGTATAACAAAAATAGTTTTTGTGAAATTTTGTGTTCGCTTATTGAGCATAAAATTTTATGGAGCTTGGTCTAATGATTAACGAGATCTGAGATCTAGGAAACTTTACGACGGTAAAATATATCTTTTCTACTCGCAATACCTGCGAAGGAAAACATTGTGAGGAATCCTGCATTGGGCTATGATAAAAATTATATAGCTAATATTTACCTACTAAGGTATATCAAGTCCTTCAATTCGCACTTAGCCAGCGTGGTAGACTATGGCTTTAACATTTTGTTACTATGAGAGGAGAACAGTGTCCAGCAGTGGAACAACAAAAAAAAGTTTAAACAAAATTGCGGAAGCGTTCTCAGAATACTGCTTCGGCTGCACTATGTACTTAGTACGAATTTGAATTTGACTTTTTCGATAAAAATACACCAACATTTTGTAGTAGGTACCTACGCTTTTCTATTCACGTAGACTCCAATATTCCTGGGATTTTTATTCACCGTGTGTGGGAATATAGTATTCACGGCTCTCGACAGTTTACTGCCGACCTATTCAAACAACAAAGCGTCACGATTTCACTATTTTCTAATTGCATTTTTATGATTAGTAGGTATATAAGATTGACATCTACGTGCAGCTGAACAGTTGGAAATTATTAGGGTAACCTTAATCCCATTCCGTTCTTTTAACACCTAAGAGATAATTATAACTGAAACATGTATGAGAACGGTGATTGATTATAAGTAGGCAAGGAGGGAAGAATGACTAATTACGTATTACAAGTTTCATTATTCCCTCCAGTCCCTGTTGATGATTGCGGGAAGTTGGAATTCACGTTATTAAATTATTGTAGTCGCGTTTGCAATGAAATATTATTTAATCCTCTCATAATACGGCAGCGGAACAAGAACATGACAAAACAGCGTATTATTATTGTTAAAAACATGATATTAGTCCTCAGTTTTTGTTCAAGAAATTTGTCTAATATTTTCGCTGAGTAGATACCTATAATCAAAACAGCCCTAATTTACATTGAAAAGTGAAATGGCAGAAATGGTGATGAGATAGATATAGAAAATTTTATTACACTTTAGTCTTTTAGTCTAGCAGTGTCTGTATACTGCTGTTGTGTTAATATTTCACTGAGTTTGTACCGAGACCATCAGTTATCTAGCATTTTGCATTCACGTTGTAGATACGGCAGTTCGACACTTCGTACGATGTGGAAAACCATTCAATCGAGCAACCGCCGATGACAAAACGCCACAATTTTACCATTTGCTCAATCGAAACGCCACTTGGCGTTTTCATTTTAAAAAGTTGATCATTTTCAAGATGCTCGGATCGAACATTTCATATCGTTTTGTTTGGGTACTCGATATTTATTGGGAAATGTGTGAACGGAATCGACAATTTGGTGACGAAATGGAATAGACGTAACACGGAATTGTTCGCATGTAAAAAAGTAGATTGAAGGTTTTGAAATGATAATTTGCACTTATATTCAGTATATCGTGGTTTTTAGATGTCCGTAGTTTAATGCGAAACCATTTTAAGTATATTAAAATTAAACTTAAAGTAATCACTGCTAATTCTGTAGTAGATACAAAGTGATTCGAATATAAACAGGTATGTGAATAGCAAATTTAACAGGGAATCGTGACAATAGTAAGTAAATTGAGTTAGGTAGGTACATTGTCGTAAACAAGCGTGCAATTTGCCAGCATGTCGGCCCTCGGCGGGCGATTAGACTCGAACAAGTATACTGTCATACGCAACCCAAGATTCAATGGCGCTTCGATGGGTTTAATGGGAACTGACGGATGGGGATTATACATAACACAAGTATATACGACAATACTTGATGTGTCACATGCAGATTCGCAACCCGTTATGACCGTTATACAAACAAAGCTTTATAAATTACACATGAGCATACGCGTATATTAAACCACAAATATTGACGTTGTCTAAGCGCCAATATTGCTTTCTAATTACAATTCGGAAGTTCAATTACTATTAATTTGCATATTGACGCATAAACAATGGCCCGCGGTATGAAGCGACGGAAGAATGGGCTTATATTGTAATAAGTACCCGATGATCATTGACACGTCGCCTTTGTATGTAAAATGAGCACAGTGACATTTGGAAAGGTAGCAAAAACCCTTCGTTCGAATCTCCTCTCTTTTATTTATTGACATTAAATGGCCGATATAAATTCCGTTGGCGGATTACGAAATTTATTGGTTTCAAAATTAAAGGAGACCGATTTCAATGGCGACCGCTGACAGGTTTCGTTTATGGATAGTGCTGAGGACTACGAAAAAAGGCTTTACTTAAATTTCATTGAAGCTCTCTTTTTAATGGAGATCTTTTGTTGGCTGTATGGATGTTTAGCGCCAGATGTGCTTCTTTCTTTACAATTATAAATTTAACTTTGTACGCGATACACGGATCCACATATTTCATTATACAGATCCTAATCTGCTCAATCATAGTCATTAGTCATTCAACCATAGTTCTCAACAATCTATATGGTTTCTATTTAATTAGTCTAGAACAGTTATAGTACACTTATTTTACTTACTTACTTTACTTTACTTACACTTATTTTCTATAGATATGTTAAACAATTGTTTCACAATGTTCGATACATAGGTGCCTAGGTATAATAGTACCTATAGCAGTAGATCATAAACGATTTTTAAATAACACGAAGGTAATAAAAATACTTCATGTATAAAAATTATAAAATATTTATATTTCATTTAAAAGGTAAACAAATTCGCGCAAGTCATCTTTGCTATGTTTTATTTTAATAAATAACGTGAACTAAAAATTGATATGACAAATTTCTAACTTTGTCATATTACACAGAATGTGAATTTAGGCTTCATCAATCATCCTTGTCAATGGATTATTACACGTAGGTCTCCGTGTCGCCGCGTCCCTCTGAAATGTAAGTTTGATTTTGTTGAGAAGACCTTACTTATTGAGTGCTTTAGCAGGTAATCAACGAGGAATATCAGAAATTAAATTTTACCTTAAATAATAGTTACCTATATAAAGGGATGTCGATTTTTTTTAGTGTTACGAGATAATTGGATATGAACAGTCTATTATATGTTTTCAAAATCGGGATAGGAAATAAAATAGGCCTGAATGTCACGCACTTCATTGGACAGAATTTTTTTACCACACATTACGAATACCTGTATGATGTATTTAGATATATAACGTAACATCACGCCTGTAATCCCCCAAGGGGTAGGCAGAGGAGTGTAGTATACGCCCACAATTCACCAGATATTTAGATATATGTAGAGCCGTATTAGATCCTCTCAAAAGTGGTAAGTTAATATTATATTATTATGTAACTTTTTGCAAACTTATTTGACGGGCATTTAAAATGTATGTAGGTACCTATAATAGAATGTCGTATCAAAACTTGGTTCTAAAAAAAACAAGTTTTGTTTTCAAAGAAATATTGTTGATCTCACTAATGATTCTTTGTAACTCTTTATCTTTATTGTGTGTAAGTGGAAAAGCGGGTCCATAGTTAATAATCTGGCTTGTTTTTAGAAAAAGAAGATAAATCCAGTCAAGCTGTCACTTCGCTAGGGAGGCTCCAAATCAACTCTAAATACGAATACAAAACCCCTTTAAACCTTTAATCCTGAACAGTCGATTTTGTATCTTACGGTTCTAAAATAAAGCCTTGAACAGACTGAATTAAACTGGTTTGAAAGATAAAGTCTGATTGAATTGCATGAGTGTTTTTTGTGCATTTATAAAATACAATAGCCCAAGTCTTATAAAAGGTGCTGGAATCCAGTAAGTAATTAAATATTGACTGGCTGTCTTATCATTAATTTTTTTTTTTCGGTAACTATACATTATAATATAAGAGCTACAAAATTGATAAATAGTAGTAAATTATTCACTAAGTATCAGACAAGCGTCATTACGAGCATAAGTACACCTTGGAAGTATATATCTATCACAATTGAAGAAAAAGAACAATTGATAATGTTTATAGACTTAGTTTGTGAGGTGCCGGGGATACGAAGATTTTCCTACCTGGAACAAATAGATTAAACTCTAAGTGATGGGGCAGTCAAGAGTTTCTAAAACTGGTGCGTAGATATACCTACGAGTATATGTGTGGAGTGATGAATGTAGAAGGCACATTTTTTAAAGATTATAGACAGTTTTTGGCACTTGGTGCTTTCTGCCTTCTTCGTAAGGTAACGTACGTGACGGTATTATATCCATTTATTTGTAATAAAAGTATTCTATATCGAATTTGACAATAAGCGGCATTAATGCCTATTAGCATTATACGTTTTTGAAAGTGAGATTTTTATATGGCAAGCTTTACTTTCAACGTTTACAACAAATTATTCAATTTCAGGTAACAGGAAGTGCAACAGAAACCATGTAACTATCTCATATCCGGTTCTTCGAGCAATGTTCAATTATATCTCTGTCTTTGAAATAACTTGAAATCATTAGATTTCAAACAATTTGTTTAATTAAAGATTAGTGCTAAATGTAAATTACAGTTTTAATTTACTCCGCTTTCCGGGGGGTAGTTTTTTATTTTCAACTGCAGTGCAATCCACGCCTTTATAATTTACTCAGCCATTAATCACAGGCACTCCAGGCTACGGTTTCATGAGTCACCAATCTATATTGTACCGTTGCGTTGCTGAGTTGGCGAGTGAGATGGACAAATTAATAATCAATTGAACAGTTTTGTAAAAATTACTCTTACGATGTAAAGAACATGTTAAAAGTTGTTAACTTTCATATAGTTTTAAGTAAAAGAAGTCGTAGCCCACACTGCTATTCGAATTTATTACGCACTAGTTTTTGAGGAGCGCCTTTTTATGTTTCAGTATCTACCTAAATACATGTATATTATATTTTTATTTAGAACAAGCTGTCCCGGCGAACTTCGTATAGCCTCACAATAAATAAATAGTTTAGTTACACCAATCCGAACCAATTTTAA
>DWDX01000502.1:0-26003 GCA_018245675.1 Agara michaeli
CAATCGTCATTTAATTAGTTATCCCCGCCAGATGTCTACAGGTGTCACTTCTGACCCAGTAAACAGCACGGAGTAGGGATGAGAACGAAGCCGGTCTCCTTTTTTTCTCACTCTTATATGGCAATACAACGTTTGCCGGGTCAGCTAATTATAATATAAAAACAACAAAGATTTTTAAATGAGTTTGAATAAACCGCGTATATTAGGTACTAAGGCGCCACCAGCCTCATTTTTGTATTTTCCAAATTGGCGGGAAACGGTTACCTTCACATATAGGTACCTACATGCCACGGATCCGTTAGGATGTCGCTGTGTATTGTTGCAAATGCATCGCTGCCCACCGACATAACGATGCTATTTTCTGGTTACAGAAATCCTATTTATGCCCCTTTATGGTATGTTCGGTATCCCTTACAATATTTAAAACACCCAAAATACGGGCGGGCCCTAACGTTAACTTACGAACAGACCACTTGCTTATTTTACATATTTATGATTTTAGTTGAATTAACTTCTTAAAAGCCACACCCCTTAATGCACCGCGGTTTTGGTCTTTATTGGAAAAATCCATGTGTATCCAAAGTCAGTAGACGTTAAAATTTCCTCATAAAATTCTTATAGGAAAACATGAAATACAATAAAAACGATGAGTACCACGAAGTGAATAGAAAAGTAGTGAACAGCAGAACACAAAGTCGTGTAATATAGTAGTATGCTTCTTGATTTACCATTATGCGCGCCATTCATTACCTGTGGACGCCCACTGCGTGTAACTGCACGCAAATTACTTCACAGCGACCACAGCCAACCCGGCTAAAACCACGTTTCGCCAGAGTGCAAATAAATTGGAGGAACGTGTTAAGTTTTTTAATGGTAAGGTTTATGTAATATTAACTCCGTTTGCGGTTACGTATTTGTTTTATAATGTCGGAGCGCCTTCATTGCTGAACGCGAATTTCTCACTCACCGACACATACATACACCAACGTTAGGAAATACAAGTATAAACATATTTAATTAAAAAACTACGATTCATAGCAAATTAAACAAAGCTGTCTCGCATCGCCAGTACAGTGATCAATTGTATGAACATTTAGCAGCAATATTACGAAACGAAATAAAAGGACTTTTCTTTTTCTTACTTTGCGCCTTATTTTTTACCATCCGATTCCTTCATTATTATTTCCAAGAACAATTCAAAAGTTTTAAATTCAAAACGGTCAGAGGAAAATGTAAACATGTGGTGACAATTCGTCCAACATTCATAAGTAACTGGTGCGTTAACACCACGCTACTAATACACCCAACTGTTTAAGCAAACGTTTACACTGTCTGTTATTATGTCGTGAAATCTTGAGTGTTTGAAGAAATTGCTCTATTCTGTCAAGGCAAACTATGTGCGATTTTTATTGAAACTAATTGTCTGTTTTTTTTTTTATTGTTCAATTATAAAAGCTATCAGAAATCCTACATTCATAATAGTTTTATGTGTAATGTAAGTTTTTTTAAGCATCGCCAGATACCAAGTATAAATTCAACAATATTAATAAAAATTACACCAAAAAGCCACTAAAATCTGTCGATTTGTGAATACATGGACATAGTTTTATCAAAATACAAAGAAAGCAAATATTTGATTTCCAGAATAATAACTTTTTACTAAAAGAAATTAATTCATACCCGACTTAGTTATTATTCCCAGGCGTTAAGTTTTTACTATGATACATGTAAACAAGACAGTACGAGTACATTCACGAGTCGGACAGAGGGGCCTCTATACTCAGCCTTGTAACACTTAACGAGCAATCACATTTGCAGTTAAGCACCAAATTATGAGTTGTATACGATACGCTATAAAATTATGAAGTAGTAATAAAAGAAACACAATCGAAGCTAAATATGAACACCCTATAACAGCTAAAAATAATTTTTATGCGCTGTCTGCATACGATTTATTTTTGATACATTTCTGAACTAATCGCTCTAAAATAGAATCCGGTGACTACATGCGGAATAAAAACTTAATTATAGTTTGTTAACGCTTGCTACGTATTTTTCTTAATGAATGTATTGGAAAAAAATATTTGGCAATATTGATGTTACAATTAATACCTAATATCGAACGTATATTAAAAAATCGGAGACCGTTGTAGTCATAAAAAAGACAGTAGAACGTTCATGTATCCCACATACACATTTGTATGCGATATTTAACTTTCTATAGACGTTATACACAAAACAATAACACGACAAACGCAAGTGCAAACGCTTGGTCAATGGTCTATAGAGTGCAATAGAGCGGAGGGATGCCTACCTCGTGCAACAGACACATTGACATGTAGAATATCACGCTGACTAATGACTACTCGTTAATTAATAGCTACGTTTCGCTGCTGTTAAATAATTCATGACGCGTCGCAATCATCGTATTCGAGTATTCGCAAATTGAACACAACAATGACGATAACCAGACGGTATGTTCCTTGTAGGACGACTTTTGATGCGATCGTATAACCTAAAAGATTATATGAAATAGTGGATTGCACTATCGGCCAGGAAAATATCCGGTCATGACATCGTGTGTCCGTTTTACAAAGCCGCCGCACTGAGCCACACAATACAAATGTTAATTACAATATGAAATCAATCAATATCAACATCAATCATGCGATTCGGGATAGACAATTTTATATTGATAAACGTTGATCGGTCGCTAATTAATAGCTACGTTTCAGCCTCTCATCATCATCTCACAAATTATTCATGGAATTTACACAGAGATTATATTCGAATTTCCCCAAATTGAACATGAGAGATTTAATTACAGCCAATAATAACACACAAAACATAAGTACTTGTGGTTTAAAATCTGATACAATATTTGATTTATTATATCACTATAACACCATAGTATAAAACAAAGTCGCTTTCCGCTGTCTGTCCTTATGTATGCTTAGATCTTTAAAACTACGCAACGCATTTTGATGTTTTTTTTTAATAGATAGAGTAATTCAAGAGGAAGGTTTATATGTATAATAACATATGTATAATAATACATATATGTAATGATACGTCGAGGAGAACTAAACACACATTTTACGAAATTCTACCTCCAAAGGGAATTGCGGGGGCGGGGCGAGACAAAGTCGCGGACAAAAGCTCGTTATATTATATTTAGACTACATCGCAAGTTATTTTTTTATTTTACTACAAAACTAACTGTCCAATTTTGAAAACAAATTATAGGCTTATAAAAATTTATAATCTTGTACTGAAACAGGGTACATTAAACTTGTGGAATGTTTTGTTTAGACTAATTAAGCTTTAAAAATCAAATAAAAGCCATCGATATTGGTCCTCGAGGATGGCGGGACCACCGTGACCACGAGTTGCGTTTTATTTGCGTGAGGCAATGAATGTCGCTTAATTTGTCGGCGGATCGTCGGGCGCTCGCCGCTAATTAACGGGGACATTTACGGCTGCCAAACTTGCCTGTATCGATACAACCTGCTGCTACCCCACAACCCTTCCACCCGCAAGGGTGGGAGTTTCGTTACCACCAACTTTAGTATTGGCATTTGTTGGAAATGCGGCCATTAAATTACAATGAAATGCCCGTTTATCATATTTGTTTATGTAGCATCATTACAATAAAGTCATCAACTATATTGCATTTTGGCTGTACGCCTGAATAATAATGAATCAATAACAAAAACCTTAGGTGAATGTTAGCAACATTATCGTGTTATTCAGACCAGATGCAAATCGTTTACAAATCTAGGATAATATTACCATACCCAATTATTATCTGTACTGCTGTTGGACATTAACGATTTATTTAAAGGCGTACACTGTTATTGCTCGTGGGTAATCTAACGTGACACAACTGGAGCGTCACATCTGTAACTGTGGCGAAACGTTTTCACTGATATAACCGTACATGTGACGCCTTCAATAATATATTAACTACCGTTTTACACTGTCGATGTTCCCGATGCCAAGCTAACAATATTTTGTCAAGTACATTGCAATTGTCTTGCCAAATATTTTAATCTGATAAATTAATATGATTACGATTATAAATTATTTGACTACCTTTGCAAGTTGTATTGATTTTCAACCACTCCGATCACTACACAGACAATAAGGGCCGCTTGAATTAATTATCGATTTTTTTTATACAGTATATACTTGGCTAGTGTAATTTTTGCAATGAATGTCATTGCACCGAAAACAGAAACTCATTACAGTATGCAATTTATACGGGGCAGTGTTAAAGTATGTGGGGAATATGTAAAGTTCAGAGCAAACAAGCAGTGACAAAATGACATCGTTCCGTAGCCGTCGTATTTGTTTTCGTCACGGGCCGTTGTAAAGACACGGGACGCTTCCTCGACGTCGCAACAACGACGACGTTAGATGCGACCGCGATGTCTCTTTTAAATACCAATAATTCTTAATCGGTTACCTAATTGATATATTTTACGTTACAAAGTACAACTATTGTATGTAATGCACATCCAGTGATTTGTTAAAAAAAATAACCTACATAAACCCAACCTAACCTAAACGGCTTCTCGTGTTACATTACTTTTATGAAGCACGAAATAGGCTTACATCACTTATCGGTCATATCAAAAAGGAACACTTTTCAAGTCTGTACTATTGCGAATGAATCGCTGTAAGTGGTCATTGAGTTGTTTTAATAACCTAAAAAAACCTTTATGACTTCACATGTACCAACATTTTTATGGTTACTATTTTAATGTACTTTAAAGCAAAATTTATAGTGTTATTATATGCTTTAAAATAGGATGCATTAGCGTGCTATTAATTCCACTTTAAACACTATTAATATTATCGTAATGGTTCGTTACGTAAAGTTTCGTCCTTCACAGTAGGAGTTATTGTTAGTGATTTACAGATTTTGATCTATAAAAGAATACACAAAACAAATAAATAACCCGTGTGATGCGCAAAACAAACAACCCATCCCGGCGCGGCGGTGCGGTGTGCAAACGCACCGCGACACCTAACAATACTGTTGTATACGACTCCATTGCACATCACCGGCCGATCTCGATGCTACCTACAATAGTCAATAAACAAAGCTCAATAGATAGAAGACAAAGCCGCCGGCGCTACTGCCCCCCTATCGTACGTACCATCGGATTGGCGAAGCGTGTCGCAACAACTGTACGTAAATACATTTTATTGTGGGTTTGCGGCGTATGCACATGTGCTATATACCCAGAAGGCGATGATAGTCCGTCCAAATGGTAAATGTAAAGGTTACATTAATTAGCCAGGGCAATGTAAGTGCATAATTATTAATTACTGTCACATAGACCTCTGCTTCTTATAACCGAATTCCTTTTTTAATTTATCCCAATTTATCCCAGGCCAAGTTTTCTTTTTAAGTCAATCTTGATTGTTGTGAACATGGTTTACCTAGTAAATAATACATATGTACGGAATTTTAATGGGTCAGCGGCGGTTCGGGACTTAAAGTCGAAAATAAAAACCAGCATCATACATAATAATCAGTCATTTGAATTAATTAAAAATAACAATGTACGTTATATGCACGTAGATCGGAACGGTAGAAGAGATTTAAATGAGAACAAAATGCAATAAACTTATCTGTAGTTGACTCATTACGGTGAACGTCGAAACAAAATGGAGGTCATAATTTATTACGGGCATAGAATATCTTACAGGTTATTATTTCAAACAAGGCGCCTATCAGATCGGAATGCTATGTATAGAGCACGGCCCGCGGTATGGCGCTGCACGGTCGCCACTTTCACCTCACATTGTGTGAAAGTTACCAGCGCTTAGAAACCAACTCGGCTATTCCCAATACAGCAGACCAGATTATAACGCAGTTTCATTTCCTTGTCCTGTGATATTTTAACTGTGTAACTCACGACGCTGGACGCTCAATTAGGTACAGAGGAGCGGCAGCGCATTGCAATAGCTTTTAATTGCTCACTTATATAATAATATATTCATAAAATGGTCGGACAATGTTAATTTTTATTAGCAAAAAATGTATTATTTGTACATAATATTTTTGTAAGATTACACGAAAAAAACCTATGCCATTTGTTTTACAATTCAATTGTAAAAATACCAGAAAACTCAATGCATTATGTATATTATTATAGTTGTGTTGTGCCCTCAAAGAACAGATTTATATTTAAAATATTAAACTGTGAAGTCGTTGTTGTGTGTGTGTGTGTGTGTGTGTGTGTTGAAAAAGTCAAGTACGTACGTTTTTTAAGGATTAATTGAAATCAGAGGGGAAACATCAAAGCGAAAAATCACAACCTTGATCGATCGTTAAATGTCACTTGATTCGTGTTGTCATGCGGAAGCGCCGGCGGTCTCTTGTTTTATTCTTTGCGCAAGCCGACACAATGAAATCCCATAGTAACAATGTAAACTTTTTGCAACGATTAAATCGTCGCTAACCAATCATGATTTTTTTAACTTAAATAAACTTAAATAACTCCGGTGCCTGTTCACTTCCGTTAATGCAGGACTTCGACTCTACAATTGCACGTATAAAAAGTAACTTTCCAGCGCTGTTGATCGCCAAAGTCGTAAATAACATAATAATGGCCTATAAATGTCTTCTGTAAAGCAGTTTAAAGTGGCAATGATGATACTGTCAGCAAACATGGATCAACGTGCGTTTCCAGAATCACGACACTCACGATCCAGGCCTGCGGTTTACAGCTGTCGTGGTAACAATAGATATACGATTAGAAATCGAATAGTTCCAGTCACACTTACAAAATACACGTAGAACTTGGGATTAGTCAAAACAAAAATTTAGAGGTGTCTTCTAGGCAGGCATGCTACATTCCAGACTGCATCTTACTTACTATGTGGTGATATCGTAGTCAAATGTAAGTTTATTATGCGATAAAAAAAAAATTACGTATTATGCATTCAACAAACGTGTAACCTCCTTTTAAGGTACACGCATTTATATATACAATTAATACTGTTACGAAACAAACAATTTCATTTTGTAAATATCCTTTAAGCAGCAATAGACTAAAATCAGAACTGACATACAACACTTACATTCCCTTGTACAATGTCAGGTATATTATTGTTACCGATCGACAATTATCATCCATCAAGTATTGAACGCAAAAACTGAGCAGTATGTTTTTGTATTCACATCTCGACATCTTTGCGAATTTGTGAGCGTTCTCAAAGAAAAAAAAAAAAACTATGAATACCTGTTATTTTCCGGTTGACGTCGATAAATTTATTTGTAATAACGATCGAAAATGTCTTTAGAATAGAATACACCAGATACGTTAAACATACCTATATCTAACATTGGAAACAAGTTTGAGATATTTTGTTAGGATTTTAACGTGTAAATTTGTTAGCTGGTCAATCATATAAGGTGCCCCATATTTGTGTCACGTAAGAATAATAATTTCTACTTTAAATTCAGTTTTCATATTTACATTTTAAATTAGAGTCAATTGCAAATTGGCGTAACTATTTCCAACTATAACAATTACATAGGTGTACAAAAGCAACGAAAGCCGATTATTGCGGTTTTAGCGGTCTAAAGAATGTTACAGGATCAGTCATGCGTTCATCGCATCGGCAAGCGATGTGTGTACTTAATGCTGAGAACTGTAAAAAGAATATAGTTCGCAAAATGTTTATATCTACAAAAAGAAATTCAACTTCAGCATCTCACAAAACGCAATAGAAAAAACTTTGATACCGTCTTCATTTCGAATCGCGGCAAATATTCAAGTACTTGTTACGTCTGTGGAATTTCATCCATCGCTGACAACGCGAAAAGATACGAGTGGATCGATTCAGTGCCCCGACTGAACGTGAAATCGAGATCTCGACGAGTGCATCTCAAGACGAATGCTCGGAACAAAGAGGAATCGATGAGAGAGCGGTAGTGTGGGGGGATGGGAGGTGAGTGCACCGACCTCCCCCTACGGGCCGCAGTGCAATTTGTACATTTCAAGTGCACACAAAGGCAAGGCGAGGAGGTCGCAACAAGCTTTGACAGAATTAACTTGTCCGTCGCACGACTCTGAGTAAGCATCACCTTTATCGATCTGCACGAACGCACTTCATACATAAAGAGGTTATTGCGAACTTAACTCGTAACGAACGAGCTGGAACCAAAAACGAGTATCATTCATAAATAGATCTTCTTTGTAATACAGTCCTTAAATAATAAACATCGAACGATACTTATTTGGCATAACGACGAAGTATATTGATAACATACTGTATTAAACCAAATATACATATTAGTAAATTAAATTGATCTGTACCAGTAATTGGTACCACCACAATAATTTGTTGGAACAGTCCAAAAATATCCAGCAGCAAAAACGACTACACATAAGGTTTCATGATTCTTTAATAGTTGTGATACAAATCTCGTTAGTGTGGATTAGCGAAGCAAATAAAGAACGAGAACAAGTTGTAGCACAGTGAGACCATTGAAAAGCTGCAGTCGCGCTGGGCTTGTCCGCAATCGGTTTAGATTGCCGCCATACCTAGCGACTATTAACTTTGTGTACATATTAGCATCGAAATCAGGTACACAGTATACAGGAATGTAAACAGTGAGTGTATGAACTTGTATAGAAGTAAACCACAATAAAAACACCACGAAACCTAGTACGAATATCAGCTATTTCCTGAATGTACTCGTTATTTAAAATACCTCTGCACCGGCGTTAAGGAAAGTAAGCGACCGCAAACTGCCTCGTGTGAGCACGGCCTAATACAAAGTGGGGCAAGCTATAACGACTCACTTGTTAGTTGTTAGGCAATGCTTGTGTGCTCCGAATAACTATGTGGAATAGTCGACCGGCTCTGTCACAGCGTCTCTACAATGCTCGTCTTGTTATAGATAGAGACGACACGTGGCTCGCACGCTATGTATGATTTAAATAAGGCACATACTATGTGACATCTGACCAAATATGTCAAATTAAACGTTTTTAATGCTCAAAAATAAATACTTCAGTAAACTCAAATTTGAACGCATTATTTGGCAACTAACTTCTTACGTAATTATTTTCATTTGAACAGGGTGTGTAAAAGGAAATGATATAAAATTTACGTTCAAGTATAGGGTTAATTATTCAAATGAAATCGCTTGTGTAGATATAACACACACCGTATTTAAGATTATTCAAGAAAAAAAGAAAAGAGATTATGTATTATCGACGAAAATATTAAAATTTAATAATTATTACTACTAGTTTACAGAAAGTTATTAAAATATTTTAACAAAAAAAAAACATTGACCTTAGAAAAAATTATTTACATTAGAGGCCTACAAGAGAAAAACGCCAATACATTTCTTACACAAATATCATTACATTATTTTACATATTTCGAAACTCCCGTGGTAGGTAGAGACATTGAGGCGCATTGCGACAGGTCATGGCAACGTCAACTTAGTAATTACTGCAATACCAATTAATATTCCTCGCTTTATTTACAGTACTTCAAGAGCAACATATCGCCTACTTAGAAACTGATATAAATTCTACATTCGAATATTTTACATTTGAACCATTTACATAGATGTAGAGGAGCATCACACTGATTGTATTAATATCAATCACAGAAGATACAATGATGGGCATATAAGCATATAAGATAAATCAAATTTAATGTATATTCTAATGACTCTATAACAAAACATGAAAATAGTAAACGTTCGGTTTATATTTTCTGGCCTTGAAATGTAAATAAAAATATTAATAGGATTGACGATTAGTTAATAATACCTACCGTACTGCTATAAATCAGAGGCGATACAAAGTTCAATTATAGAGCGCGATTATCGAAACCGCAATTAAATGTTTTCAATGTAATGTTAGTGTTCGAGATGAACATAATAATGAATGTGGTAATATATGTGTATTATAAGGTCCGAAGTTATCACCTAAGGAATATCTTCAGTGCTAGAAATCTGGCGGGTGATGGCCCAACTTTCACCGACTAAAACACCATTGTGCTAGAGTGCGCTATATCTCAGAACAATAGCTACGTTTTTGCAAAACCCTTATTCATGGGGGTTTCAGTAGGAAGTGGTAAATCTTCCTCTGTTGTGAGGAATTGGCGACATTGCTACTTCCCTCTTTCCCTACACCGCTTCTGCTGGGAAGCTGGAAGCCGGCTGGCTTGTAGCATCGCCTAGACTTTTTCTTTTAAAAGACTGTTCCTTTAAAATGCGAAATTCTCTCTTTACAAATATGAAATCAATCAATAATGTGTAATTTATCATCCTGTTAAATTTACCTTAGGATCGAAACTAAAGGCGGTCTCCGGTCTCAAAGGGCAGGGTAGGCCGCACTTGCAGGTGCCAGCCGTCTGAAGGTAGTCCCGGAGTTGTGGATGCGTGCTTACTGCCGTACCGCTGGGGCTAGAATGAAAAGAAATCTTATGATTTTATAGACATTCTCAGGGGACGTAGGAATAAGACAGGTCTAATGCTTATTCTTTAAAAATATATTTTTGTACTGTCAACTATAATGTTGCCATCCCACATAAAAAATACATTTAATTTTAAGGAATAAATATATATTATCATTTGTGTTGACATATTTGCATATTTCTTAATAAGTAACAACAAACTAGACTGTTCCCATGGGTGGGTATACATTTTCCACACCATACTTTTTTTTACCTTATGTCATTTTTAGGGGTTAATTTTACAAAGTATTCTTATTACCCTGTGATCTATTACAGGGTTCAGTGTTTTTGTATCAAATCTAAACGATTCCAATTTTAAAAATCCACTCGGGGCTTTCGACATGAAAACGTTACAGACAGACAAAATAGAATTACGTTGGCAACTTGAAATATATAAACAAAATTGGTATGTCTATCAGTGATATCCAAACAGCTTTTTTTAGCTCACACGCCTATTAATTGCACGTTACCGAAATCGAAACACGCGGTTTTTTTTAATTCTCCATCTGTTCATTCGTTCATTTGGCCAGTATAGTATCCAAAATGACTTGAAACGATTCTGAGAACTTGAGCATTTGTAATATGTTGCAATGGTGGTGAATATATTACAGAAACGTTTTAACGCCGCGTATTGAGTTTTCGTGAGGATGCAAATGTCTGTAGCATTATATATTTTATTGGATTATAAAAAAAAAAAACTTGATATCTCACTAAAGAACAAGACACAAGATCGCCTCAGGGGCACGTATAAATAAGTACAAACGTTACATAGATATAATCGCGTGGCATTTAATATGATAAACGTATCTAATTCACTTGCGCGTATCCGTATATTGAACAAGCAAAATGTCAGAACTATGAGTGCTGCAAGCAATTTCTAATTAATGGAGTGTTCTGAGGCAGGGGTGGAGTGCGGTGATTCGTGTAAGCGATTGAAGGCATATTTGCCCAATGCGTGCTCAAAAGCTGCTACTCAAGCGTGGTGGCCCCGCGAGCCCCGGCCGACTACCTAATTGTGTCTGTTGACAGTTGCTCGGTCAATCAATATATAATATGTGCCCTCCCTAAGCCGGTAATTGCTCGTAGCTGTAAAATAATTATATCACTAAGATATTAATCAATATTTATGAAATATACTTAAATACAATGCGTAATTTTAAGTCGTTTTTCGACCCCTTTGTTGGCCATACATGTATAACCATTTAAAAAAAAAATAACAAGTTAATATCATTTACACAAATTTGAAAGCAAACGTTGTTGCAAAATTTCCCACTACCATTCTAATAACATGGTTCATGAATCGATAGTAGGTAATTTGTTGGTATGAAAAGTAGATAAAGGACGGAAAATATCTTTGTTTTTTTTGATATAAAATATCGTATTTTCATTATCAGGGTTTATTCAACTATTCTCATATTAAATTTCAATGGACTTTCTTCAACATTTTTTAACGTAACAAAGTGACAATGTCGCACACAGACAGTAACTGTCATATTTATAATATTAACACCGATGGACGATCAAAGCGGACAGAAAACTCCAAATGATATACCGAACAACTCAAACTCGTTATGAACTAACACGACTACAGTCCGAAAGCATGAATCAGCAATACACTTTTTCTAATACAATCCAAATACCTGCCAAATTTTATCTGAATATACAGCAATAAAAATAAAACTATTTTGCCGCTGAATCATATGAACTACTCATTGTCTCCTATTATAGAGTGTTTCATATGAACTGCAAGTTACGTTGAATCGTGTTAAAGGTAAGCGCGGCAACGTAGCTCACGCGATTATATGGTCCCACTTTCTACTGCGCGATCAATGTACCACATCCGCCTGCGACGACATTTAATTCAATCGTGCACATTTATAGTTTCTGTGGTTAACTTTCATAACCCAAATTGAGTGGCATTATTGCAAAAGTATTCCTTATTACATATGCATTGCAAAACAATTTGAACGTACGTCGCACACTGTACATTAAAATGTGTAGATATAATAAACGGAGTTGTTAAACATGTTGATATCAAATAGGTAAATAGAGGACATGCCAGCAATCTTTTAATACATACTAATGAATTATTCGTGTTCTGACTCACTCCTCTTACGCATACGTAAAATCCAATGCTCTAAGCCACAGCAAAGAAAACCTTCTCACTTGTTTCAAATAATGTTTACAATATATAGATACGCAAAACAAGAATCGGTTCTATTAAAAACCGTAACCACACATCTATTTTAATAATCAATGATATAAATGCAAAGTAATGATTCCCTTTACGTTACCCCAATATGAATGTTTCGACCTTGACACGGGTCGAACAACTTCACATCCTGGACAGAAAAAAAAACACAAAATCGTACGATCCAATTAAAGAAAGATAACATCAATACGCTGGAAGGAATCATTAGGAGCAATTTGCAAACAACACAATCCGTTTACGATGACAGGACGGAGCGTCGTACCGCCGCGGTATTATTACACCTCGATTCGCTTTACAAACAGCCTCTTTCATAAACGCTCCACATGATAATTCACGGCGATTGTTCACGGTCTGGTACACCCGGTAAAGGTAAGCCGCGACCACAAAAAAGATTTTTGTTTGCTTTTTATGCATACGCGCCGACACTGCGGCTTTGACCACTACGGGTAGTGTTTCCATATAACAAGGCAAACGGGGAATGTTCCTGCAAGTAACCTTCCACAAATTCCCCTAAATGTAATAATAAAGGTTGACCTGTCTGTGATTGCTCAGCTTTCATATGAACACCTCAGATGGAACATTATTATTGTAGTGATATAGCTAAGAACAAAAACATGTGGCTACATTAATAAGCACAGGTTTTTGAGCTCCATCCTAGACGATCAAAGCGATCTCGCGACCCTTAGTTAGGTCGTTCGCGTTTAGGCAATGACTATGTAGTGAAATTCAAGTTGTCGAACGCATGCGTTGTTTGGGGGAACGTGGACGCAGACAGCTGCCGATAATAACTAGCGAGCACGCGAACCCTTTCGCACCTTGCACGCCTTATTATCAAGCCTTTCTTCCCATTACCTACTATTTAGCATTTACTCACTGCTCTTTCATTGCGGTCACATGTATAATTTACAAATCAACAAGGGTACAATTTTCAAGCAAAGTTTAACAAGTTAACTCTCACAATTTATTTTACATGTTAAGTGGAAATGAATTAATTTAAATTCAAGATGCAATAAAAAGCAGACAACACATTTCAAAATTGAATTTTTTTTGACAACTAACTAACTAATCTGCTGGGCGAAGTGGTAAGTAGCACATAAATATATGTTACACGCCATTGTTGCAACGCGAAAAAGTAACTCAAAAGCCTTTAACTAAGTTAAACGACTGTTATGTAACAATATGAATGGGACAAACTGTTTAACGTTAATCAAACATTCTGATAACGCTTATGAAAATTTCGTATTGGCTGCCATCCATCCAAAAGCGAGCGCACGCGGTGCCGCTATTTCTTAACTGGCTATACCATTGAGCCACACTAACCGCCTAGGGCCGTAAGCAAATCGAACGATTTTTTACAACACATTGAGTGAAAACGATCATCCTTAATAATAGACAGTCAACATAACTAAGAAATATTTACTTACATGTAAAGTCACGTAACACAATTTGTTATGATCTCAATACAACTATATTATAAATTCTGTGAGTTTATTTACACTAATGTAAATCTAAAGAAATGTTAAGCGTAAACTAAAAACATAACTACAACTACTTAAATTGTAAAAACTTTGTAATTTTCATATGAACAAAATTAATTATAAAAATGAAATATTAATAGACACGATATCCCGAAACACTTTACTGCCTAGGAACATTTATTACATATTAACTTCAACTCACTGATGGATCTCATTTCCTTTGTGATCGCACGCGGTCATAGCATAATGGCTGAAATATTCTGGCGCGGCGCCAATGGGCTGCCGTACATAAGATGTTGAATGTTCGCTCGATACTTTTATGTACAGATTTCATATCGCGCGACGCGTATAACATGAAAGACGTTTACACAACCTGATATTCAAAATTTACTACGACAAGGAATTATCGGTATATACAAAAAGTACGAAAACCTATTTTCTTTTAAGGCTATTACAACCGCAGCGCTGCAGTGCTTACATTTTTTGTTCCGAATTTACGGGAGTGGATTACGAATTACGAATTGGAGCAGGATAATATATCCTCAGAAGTAACCATGTGCCTGTAACCGATCATAAATAAAACAACATGTAGAAAATACTTTTAAACGCTTCCTAGTTTCAGAGAGCACGTTAACTAATAGATATTAGTAGTTATCTTTTTTTTTAGGTAAAGAAATCCGCATTTGTCAATTTAAAAAAAATAAGAGTCACGAGCTAGGCGTTAATCTGCTATATACTTACATTGCATAAGTCAACAAATGCAGAGATATACATAGTGCGAAACGTTGACAAGGTATTATGAATAGATTGATATTCTTAAGGAACAATAACAAGACCCTGGAAATCCTTTGGCGGCGGGGAGCTAACTGTGTCCTTTATGGAGCGACCCCGACCCATATCAACCTCATTCCCCCTCACATGAATAAATAAAAGCTCAATTTGTAGCTCGCGCGTTTAACCGACTCATCGATATAAACGTCCCCTGATCTAAAATGAGCTCCCCTGATACCCTATTGAATTTAATTCACTCGAAGAATGTGTTGAAGTGTTCCCTTTTATGAACGGTCATCCTAATTTTATGTGACGTTGAGCAGTTACGTAAGAACTGAAACGTTTTAAGGCCGCTCGTTCTTGTTCAATCTCCTTTTAAATCCTACAGGTCATCGATATTACTTTATGAATATTAATTTTTATTCACTATAATAATTAATATTCGCTAGTACTACAAACATCTTTATAATAAACATACTGAACAGATTTTTAAAGTTTATTAATGAAAACAAGTTGTTCAGTCCATGTTAAGAAATAAGAATATAATGTTTGGTTTCAAATGCAGGTTGTAAAAAGATAACAATACACAAAAGCAATGAGATGTAACAAACTGTATAAGTGTAGGAATTAATTAAAAAAAGAAGAAACAAAACTTGCCTTTAACATGGTCATTGCGTTGGATTAAATTATAAACATACCCCAAAAAGAATTTTCGACCATCCAAGGGAAAACTATTATTATAAAGTTAGTTCCAAGCGTCAACAAACAGGAAGTGTTAGGGGAATATCCAATGTCATTATTTACCCTCCTTTTATTCGTTCGGAAGGGGAATTAACGGTGGTAACTGGCTATGTTCAATACGCACCTCTTTAATAAAAGTAATTATTGTTTTCATGGAGTTACATTACAATGAGCCTCGTTCACCGTCAAACAATCTTATTATTTTACTGTTGTGAATTATAACAGCGCACTACATTTTAATATGTATATAAGTCTTATTTGATCAAGAGAATGTTAACCTTGACTCTGTCACCATTTGTAACACTAAGAACTATCTTTCATCTGAATTTTACTAATGAATTAGTTGAAATTATTTGATTACTACTTGTGATATTTTAAAAATGTAATGAAAACTTGTACCTACTAGTAACAAAATTATGTATGTTTATATAAACAACATACATGTATATACATATATTACAAGTTTGTACAAGAATCTTAGTTAAGATAACGGAAACACGAACAAGGAAAATGTTAAGTAAATTAATAAAAGATTGTGAAATATAATGCGAGCATGGGCGTGCTGTTACAAATAAATGTATCATCGCGTTAGTGGAAGGACTAGGCGGCCGGTAGCCTGGTGACGGTGACTCACTCAGGGAAACCCTTCCGTGACTCAATTCGTAATCAGACCGAGCATCAACAATCGCCCTGTTGATACTCTCTTTGTCGTTTCGTGCGTGATAGACCTTTTTCATACTACACAATGTCGAAGCTGAACACAATGTGTTCGCAGTCCCATTTGTCTCACTTTATAACCTCACCATTGTGTGTATGAATGGGACATTACACGCGTATAAGCAAAACGCGTATGCTTTATTATAATGAATTATGAAATAAACCGCTTAAAAGCCGCCCGGGTTTCGGAAACGATCGTAAGATTTAAATTTAAGTGTTTTTCAACGTAACAAAAAAAGAGTTTATATTCTTATGTGTTCTTCCAAGGTCGAATTAATTACAAATGAACCGTTCAAATAAAACCGCCGAACACAGTCGTTTGAGTAATGAGGTAAATCACGGAAGCGCAGACCAATATTCACATCAACTACTTGCAGAGGTTATCAAAAAGTGGTTATCAAAAGTTACGTATAAAGCGGTTTTACAAATAGCTGGCAAAAGTCCTAATGATATCGTAGTAGTTAGTGCCCAAGACATGATATAGTGGCCAAGATCAGTTTGATGTAGACAACGTAATATTTCGTTGTCTTATGATAAAAATCACTAAAATCATAATATTTCACCTTCACACTGATCTCTGTGTCTTTCTTATGTAAAAAGGGGTAAATAACTGAAAATACAAAACAGTCTAACGTAGGTATTTATGCTCTAAAGTCAAGATACATCATTAATACACGTTGACACGATTAATATATAATCTGTTATTTTTTCATTTCTAAGGTCAAAAGTATAAAAGTATATTATACCTGCATCTACTTAGACGAGTATCTGATGCATGCTTTTATGAAAATGTTATGCATGTTTTAATAAAATAAAAATATCTTATTTTTAAGCGAAACGTGACTATTCGTTTAATAGGTTTATCTTTAGTAAAAATATTGGATTCTTGGGCGTAGTCATGGAGATTAATATGCGGCACAGTAACCACAAAGAATGTAAGCCGAACAGACATTGTTCATAAAAATGTTTAATGTTACTCTTCGATACCGTTAATACTTAAAAGCCCTATTTGAACTTAATTTCGTCGAAAACTAACTATAATTTATTATGATACATTATTCAACTATTTATTAATAAACGTGTTGTTCTGTTTATAAACAAACGTTTCTTATAAAAACATTGCAAAAACTTTGTAATATAAATATATTAAAATACTGGCCACATTTGAATACCTGCAACGGTACAAAAATGTAGTTCACTTTTTAATAGTTGATAAAAAAGGTAAAACGAGGAGTGGCAATATCATTTTTTTTTATTGTTAAACCAATACGTGCGTGTATACGGTGTAATATTTCGACACGTTAGGGTCAATAGAAGCTCGAACATGTACGAGTAGTGACAGAGCTGCCGGCCTGGCAAATAAACTGTGGTTTGACGGATGGGGGACTAAGTGATCCCATTGTTAATACACTGTTTGCATTGTATCCAATTCTGTTATCGCCCACGATTACACTAAATCCGTTTATTGGTTTTGAGTATGAGTGTTTACGTTTCACAGCTTGTACCGACTTAATATGTATTTTGACGCTGCCGGGTAATCGATACGAAGCACAATTTTATCTATTCACCATTTTCAGTTCAGTATTTAGTTTCTTTTAAAAAATATTAGTTACTTGAACGGTTAAGAGTTTAATGCAAAGTGCCATGTAAATTTTGCAAAATGGTTGAAAAGTATTCGATTAATAGGTCATTTTTAAAATGTGGACATTGCAAGAATAACTGAAAAAATTATATTTAATATTACCTACTCTTTCACTTGACTATGTAATAAGCTGATAAATAATCATTAAAGTGAACGTGTTTTAAAAATAAACCATTATCGGCGATGCTATTAAACAAACATAATTAATAGGATAAGTTCAGTGCTATAATGCTGCAGTGCAGAAGTGTTTATTTTATTTGTGATAGCAATAAAGGTATAAAATGTTGTCCAGTCAAGTTCAAGTCCGCCGTTCGCACCTGCTACGAGGCGAGCGCGCCGAACGTAACAACGTGCAAAATGATTTCACTTGAACGGGGATACTTTTTGTACAACCAACAAATGCTTTTTGTTAAGATTCGCATAGCAACCCCGAGCCGATCCCTCAGCAGCGCTTCTGTGGGAACGAACGAGAACACACGTTTCGTTTAGCCTCGGCCGTCTGGAGCCCATGTGAGCAGAGCGGGCGCATCCGGTAGAGACCTCGCATAGCCTGTTCACGACTTGACATTACACTCGAGTGTTTATTTATCAAGCTCTGTAACAATGAGCCACAAGATTAATGGCGCTCCTACACGCGCACATCTAGTTCTCAATATTAAACAAATGTTTTTGTTATTTGACGTCAGCCGTTTTTTCCGGCCTTGATTATTGGTTTCGAAGTCGTTAGCCCAGTTTTATTTTAATTACAAAGATTTATCAATATTTGATTGCAATAACTACAAGGTAAAACGATTGCGATAACAATTATTCAGTAACAAAATTAGATTTCAAAATACTTTAAATCACGTAAAACATTTATTTAAATACGCTTTCATTAAAGTTTTTTAATATTAAAACAATTGCAAAGTACCAACAGTATGCTTTTAAAAACAAGGAAAGTATTGAATAAATTTAACTACTTTACAATTCAACATTCTAGATAGCCATATTTCATCATTTGCGATATACATAGTTTAAAAAAAACTATTGGATATCCCAGTTAAACTACATTTGAAGAAAGTGGTAACGTAATCATGATATTAAAAATTATGTTTTGATGAATAATAAAAAAACCTTATACTTATTTAAAAGGGTAAGAAATACTTATGATTTATGTTACAATAAGATCCTGTTAGATCAAATGAACATTCAAAAGTGAGTAAGATAAGTCTGGTATTTTGAGCACCTGTTGAAAGTTACCAACACGTAATATTGTGTAATTAACGGTAGGAGTTAAATGGCCATAACATAGTAGTATTATTCGTTTATTTGTTGTTGAGACGCTCTCCACCCAGCGTGGGCGGTGTGCCTCATTTAATGGAGCAATAAAAAATGTTCGACTGTGCTTACGTAATCCGTATTATTTCCGCGTCGGAACCGCAGCGGAGGTCAACGCGCGTGTGATCTCGTCTTTCGACACCGTTTTTCTTACTCTTTAGCGGATTAAACAGATTCCCTATGACTAAATAAAGGTTAACCAACAGACTAGATGCAAAAGGTCGAATGTAAATCAGGTTTATATGAGGCCGTGAATGTGAACACGATCGATTTGGTTATTGTGTAGTGAGTGACATTTCACCTTCGATGAATAAATATTAAAACGTACGACAACAAAGCATTAAATGTCAGAGATAAATTCTTCGAAGACGACCTTAACTACAAGTTCATCTCAAGGCCATGTTCTAGCTACGAAGCGAAAAGATTAAGAGGAAGAAAGCTTTACGAGAAAAGCTCTATTAAAGATACAGTAAGTTCCACGTTTACTGCCAAGCCCAAATAGTGTTCTTAATGACTGATGTATATCTTCGAATAGCTACAACAATAAATACATACTACAACTACAACAACAACAACAACAACAATCCATCACGCCAGATCCCTAACGGGGTAGTACATACAACATACATAGTATATTTTATTCGCATGAGGCGCACAAACAAAACATAATTTACATCGTAAATCATTAACTAGTATAGAGCCTAGTACTATGAACCTATATTATAGCATATATTTAAATCTCAGTTTTCAACTGTAATTGTTGACTGTTCTATACAAACTTAATATGTTAGTTTCCACAACCTTTATTTTAAGGTATTATATATGTAATAAAATTAATATTTTTCGATTTAGCCCGGTGTATTATATCTATACATTTTAAGTTACAACTCAAATATACTAATTGTGATATGGGAACAATATTTCAAGACGAAAAAAAAAACAACAATTTTACAGAAAAAAGCAAAAAGGACTTTTACAAACTTTCACACGGCGGGTGGTGACAATTATGAAATGGAATATAAGACGCAAGGCTTATTGTGCCGCTTGTAAATAAAGTCGGAACGAATTGTAAATCGGATCAGAACGCCGGGTGCCGCCCATCGAATCCGTCGAAACAATTGACCGTCTGCATGGGCATTGAATACGAGCGATGCCAACATTATGCAAGCCGTCACAAAAGAAGACAAAGAAATTCCGAAGTATTTAAAGATCAGAGTTTGAAAGAATACATTCCGAGGCCAGTTTTGCCTTGCATAAGTCCGTCATCGTAAATCAGTTAAGCATGGGAAGTCAACGAGAGGACAACTGAAACGTTATTTTATCACCAGTCAGCTGGGCGACGCATAAATAACTATACAATAAAAGAATTGATTTTGCTAGCCCACAGTGACAATATCCACATCTGTCGTGTTAATGCTTCGTGGAGGTTTTTTTAATTGTGTACGTTTAAAGTGCTAAATTACGCGAACATATTGTAGTTACATATCATATATTATTATCATTACATAATAAACACATTTTCGTACCATTGTACAAGTGGAGGATTCATTGGATAAAAAGCAAAACGTATGCAAACGAATTGAGGACCTCCTACACTTTAAAAATCCGTCAAAAAGAAACAATTTTAGGTTGTTCTTCAAACCGCTATTCGATGATAGAACAAGTCAATCTGTATTTTTACATTTACAAGCCTTAATGCGAAAGTTCAAAACATTATGAGAACCATTAAAATGCCGGGTAAGTTCTGCGAGTAACAGTATTGTTTGAGTTGAGCATTGTGCTGCCAATGACAGATAAGCGCCGCGTAATGAGTACAAGCGACCCATAATGGCATCTCCCCAGGCACGTCCCAGTCCCATACCAATACTCAGTGCAACAATTAACACGATCATACTTATACTCTTATTACCGATGTGTTGGATAGAGAATTTGTTCTGAAAAAGAGCCGACATTGTTAATGATCCCGAATCACGTTTATAAAAACGAATCATGCAATCAAACAAAATGTATACTAACATGCCAATAACAGACGCCGCGTCACAGTCATATTATTGTGACGTGATTACACTTTATTTTATTGTTACTATATCATATAATCAAGGACATATTCTTGTCACACGGCAAAACGATAGGCGATTAACATCCTATTGCATATGACGATAAGTTACCTAGATATAATTAATTACCTCCTAATTTTTAAAACAATTTACTTAATTATGTTTGCGAAAAATGTACGACTATTTAGCGGATTTTTTGTTATAAGAATCGTACACATCCTGTTTAGTTAATAAAGGAATTTTAACGCATATTTGTGGTAATAAAACAGAACACATTGATATCCGATTGTAAAGGAATAAGACTTAAAAGACCTAAAGAGTATTTCAAAAAAATTCTTTCTTCTTTAATAAATAGTGATAAGGTATTCTTATGATGTTCTTCAATGACAGTTCAGTAAAATTGTAGTGTTATATTAGTTGTTTTGATATTAATCTATAAACGATATAAATGTAGTAAGTAATACCGCGTGGCTTAGCGCTTGTTGCGATAATTGAAAAAATGAAGTAGTCAAAATATGATTACACCGTTTTTAACGATAAACTACCTAGTTGATAAAGATTTTCAAATGTTGCGAACAAAGTACAAATTGAACAGTGAGTCTGTAAAAATATCATCGAGGTACCTACGGAGCTAGACATCCCATCTTGACTTGTGGCTCTTTCACGTATCGTTCGAGTCGGGACAGCAGGGCTGTATGATGCGTAAAAGCTTAAAACTGAACAAGAGTCTCGTCACTTGCGCCGGTTCCGACGTCCGCACAGCTGCCCGACTGGTTTGTCCACTTGTGCCCGATTGATTTAACGTAAACGCACGATCTGCGGTGCTCATTCGCCTCCGTGCCCGCTCCGTACTTTATTACAGATTAACTATCTCCAATCTCACTTGTTAAACTCGAAACATAACCGCGAAATTCACAATAGCATTTTTCTTAGTGTCTTCTATACACCTCAAAAATATGTCATTGTAAAGTTAGGAGCGATTGTTTGTCTTTATATTTCATTAACTTAAAAAGATGTAAGGGCAAATGGATATATGTTAAGTTAGAGATACACAATCAAAATTAGGATTCCACCAGTATATTTTACAGTTTTTATGTTATGCTCTATCTTGTCTCTATTAATACTTTTGTATGCAGTGCAAAGGCAAGGACGTTTTACACAAAATAAATGCATAAGGGACACCTAAAGGAAGACACATTGGTGCCTGTTACTTAGAAGCAATGACAACATGGCAGTTTCATCTGAAACATTTATGTATTTTGCATTTATAAATTTTCAACACTCACTTCAAAATTTATGAATTTCAATACCTATTACATTTATCTTTCATAAACAGATGGAAAATAAAAAAATCTCTGCTGAAAATGTGAAAATGCAGTTTTTAACAACTCTAATTTTGTCTGTTATAGCTTTCATATTAATTATATGAATAATGTTATAGTTCATTTTAAATAAATAGACTTATTACAAAATTTAAAAATATTCTTGCTAATTTGAAATATGATTCTGTATGTGGTGATGATGGCAATATCAGTCTTTATGCAGAACAATTAACAAAGTGCTTAGTTTCAATCATGAAAATAATCTTAGAAAGTTGCTGATAAGCTTTAATAAAGTATAATTAACCCACCCTTCTTTAAAATGAAACTAATCATTCATTAATTATACATATAATACTTGCATCATCATCTATCTACATACTATATACCACACTCCTCTGCCTACCCCTTAGAGAATTACAGGCGTGATGTTACGTATCTTACGTATCATCATTTATCTAGAACCATTCCAACATTAATTTTCTTAATTTATTACTTTGTGCAATAATTATAAATGTATTTTTTTACACTAATAGGATGCGGTAAACTATTATCTGCCAAGTACCCAGTACTATCTATCAACTCGCAAGCAAATAAAAACTAAATATTCATTATAATTTGAACATTCAAAAATTAAAAGGATATTATTATTGCCAAAGTGTAGATAAAGTCCTGTCCAGTAGCCCACAGCACAATATTGACAGAATATAAAGCAATTGATGAGAAAAATGCATTAACATTGATTCAGAACATTTAACCCCTAAAATGCTGTCAAGGTGAAACAGTACATGGGAAATGGCACTGGATACCACATACTAAGGTGGCCCACATGTTTTTTTTCGGATGGTCCATTTTTTATGAACCCGGTTTAGCAAACAGGCAGATCTTGATTGTATGTGGTCACTGTCATAGATGGGCACTTGCAATACTTGAGAAGTTCCCAATGCATTATTAGCTACGAAGGAGAGCTCTTACAGCACCTTTCTTGAGCCCCATATCATAACACTCCAGCAATACCTCCGAAGGAAGTTCATTTCACGTGTGTAGTAAAAAAGAATATGTATTCCATTCTACATATCTCTTATTGTACATTAGCAAGAAATAATGAAAATTAATGTTCATGAAATAAAAATCAAAAATAAATTCCACTTACCTAACATAAAGCACAGAAGTCCCATTCACAATTCTTCTCCAACCTAATGGCACAGTTATAGTTTGTGGAAATTCACTCTGTGCAGTCCTATATTCTGTTGTTTCGTTGGAATGAGATAGCACTGGAGGAGGCACCACCGCCAGCACCACACCTTCAGCCGTGCGCACCAGCTGCGGTGAACTACCATCTCCCTCACTCACTACCGACCTACTAACACCAACTTGTTGGTTCAGTACATTAATACTCTGATTCACAATTGATTGATGTTGCACACTTTGTTCTAAAAATTGATAGTTCAAATAGCTTTTGCCCACCAGTTGCTCCCTGTCACTGCAACCTGCACTATCGCTATCACCACTTTGCACTACACCACTATCCACCTGATTGTGATTGGGACGAAGGACACTCGTCACCATAGGTGGCATATTATTCTCAGAGCTCACTCCGCATCGAGCCTGATATGTGCCTGGATCTCCAGTTTCTATTGAGACCTGAGTGTGAAATGTCTCTATACTGTTTAACTCTGTGGCTAAGATGCAATCTTTTTTCAGGGCCAAGTTACTGCTTCCATCTATAACCTTGGTGTCCTCGACTTTAATGCAAGACTCTTTTAAGAACTGGTGCGAAACAGGATAGAACTCTGCCGGCTGCATTAGATTATCGGGTACACCATAGCACACTTTGCCATCGCTATCATTGAACTGTTTGTAATAAACTGTACCAGGTGCATTTCTCTGCTCATTTTGTTCACCGTGTGGCCTGTAGAATGTGGTTCTAGGAAGGGATATGTGATGAGGCAAATTTTCGTGAAGGTAGAGACCATCAAAGGGCGGTGCGGCGGTGGGCAGCGGGTCGGGGCCCGCGCCGGCGGACTCTAGCTGGCGCGGCTCCGCCACGTACACCAGCACGCGCGGCGCGCCCGCCACGCCCGCTCGCGACGCGCCCAGAGTCGCGGGCTTGCCGGACATCTCGCACGCACATCACCTACACCGTGAGCCGCCTGCTCCTTAGCTGACCAGAGAAGCCGATCCGCGCGAGGATCGACCCAGATTCCACCTCGCATCGCCCTCCGCGCCCCGCTCATCGCTCGCCAGCCTCGCTTTACACCGTGACTGCTGCACCATCCTCGACAGAACGCTTTTTATGTTTGGATCTCATCGAATGGGGCTTCTTAATGATTTTATGACGGTCTAAACGCCCGAGACAACAAAAAAATTTATGGAGGTGCCCCTTTCGGCCCCATTGTTTAATTTATGGTACTCGTTATAAAATGGTAGCAATAACTTTGCACTGCACTACTGGATTTTAATTCATACTATTAGAATCCATATTGACACTTCAGAATGTAAAAAGGTCACAGAATAAAAAATGGTCCTTTCATCGTTTAATCTTTACACTAAAATACAAATAACGTATACAGCAATCGTAATTTTGCTCCTAACAGATTCAATATTTAACGCACATCACTTGTTATCACTGAGTAAAAAAAAATATTTTCTTCTCAATCTAAAAACGATGCTTACGAGCTAAAACACTATGAACAAACAACGAATGAAAGCAATGAACGATGATATTCGACCGATGTAGATAGACGGTTATAGTTATTTTTTCGTCAAGCCTCGGAATGGACTCCTGAATGTGTAGGATTATAGCAGAAAGTTGTAGATAACTAGCTACCGTGTATGACATACGTGACCAATAGAATACAAGGAATGTAATTGCAGCGCTCTTCTGATTGGTTGTATTTACTGGAATCAGACCGCAGAGGGTGAATTTTCAAATAGGAAAACAAATATATGATAAGTAGAAAGAATGATCGTGTCGTCTCTTTCTATCAAATCCTTCAAGCAATATTTCGAAATTTTCGAATACAGCGCTCTCTATTAGTAAGATTAAAAACAAAAAACGATGTTGTCATAACTAATAACAAAATAAACTAAACATTTGTAAATTGATTCTCCAGCTTGCATTTTAAATTTTTGGTTATGTTCTTATTGTTAAAAATAAATGAGCCGTCACGGGACGCCTGGCAGATGTGAAACATCGACATTATTTTGTAAAAGTAATATGCAGAAAAGAACATATTGTGATAG
>DWDX01000503.1:0-26002 GCA_018245675.1 Agara michaeli
TGCTCCGCTGGTTCGGACATGTGGAAAGAATGGATGATGAAAGAATGACGAAGCAGATATACAATGCGAGTGTTGATAGATGTCGGCGCCGAGGGAGACCTAGACTGTCCTATCTCGACCAAATATGTCAGATACTGGCTGATGGAGGAGTCAAGAGTCTCCGAACCCGGCGTGCATGCATGAAGAGAGCGATGAATGTAGACGAGGCGCGTCAGGTTTGCAAGGACAGAGTTGTTTGGTACTCGGTGCTTTCTGCCTACCCCGTTAGGGACCTGGCGTGACGGTATGATGATGATGATTCTATCATTGTATTACGGTCATCAAAGCCTAAATTAGTTCAGCTAAAAGGTAACACGACATTCATTGACTGTTTAGGCGGTACAAAGTTCGCCGGGTCAGCTAGTACACTAATATAATATAGAAGATACATCGATATTTACATGCTTCAGCTTGAGACTGAAGTCCCGGGGTACAAGACAGAAATCTAAATCACTAGACATTTAGAATGGTTTCCTTCTGTGAAACCTTAAGGACCTTAACCTTGTGAAACCTTGTGAAGGTTATGAAGAGGACCGCAAAGTTTTTGCGAATATTTCTATTATAAGTACATAATTCTTGAATTTAACATTAATGTATTTTTGGCTAGAGAATAACTTTTTATTATAGATTTAGATATTATTGCGTAAAATACATTTTAAATGCAGTAAATTACTGAAATTCAAAAATTTTGTTCAATTTCATAAAAATTGACACTTATCACTTTAACGCGCACATTATTTAAATTTGGAGTACGTAATATGTAATCTATGTGGTGTATCTACATAAAATATTTGTCATTTTTATTAGCAACATAGTAGCAATTGTAGCAATGCGACGTACCCGTGATATGATAATCTTATCAGACATCAGGTCCAATACGTGTGTGTACATTATATTCAGAATCATAATTATTATTGGACTGCGGAGGGAATCTCATAGCAAAATAGTGTGAATAAAACTAAAAATGAGCCATAAATTACAACCGGTGACTAGTACTTCGTACTATAATACATTATATACATCGATTCACAATAAAGAGAACGGTAAGTTATTTTGGAAACTGTATAAATAATTACTTGCAAGTAAGCTTTGATTATCCTAATAGGAACTTATACAAATTATGTTTGATACTTGGACTATGTTTTTAAAAAATACCTAACCAGACATTGTTCTATGCGTAAAAGCATTTAAAACATGCTCTAGTGCTTTAATATTATGAATACAACTCGTCTTCTGATATTTTTAATAATAAATACGTCCCATTTCGTGATGTCAGCCGACAAATGATAAGTATTGTCGATTATCAAATGTAATCGAAATAACTGCTCTAATTAATTCTACCCCCGATGTAATTACCACAATATTTATGCAATTCTAGCAACATATAAATTTAAAATAACTTGTTTTAGTTTTACGTTAACGATACGATCTTTCAATTTCTATTAAAATCATTGCAAATATATAAGCATTATATGAATAAAACAGAACTTCAATTGTTGTCAAGGAACCCTTAAGTACTTCTTTAATAAATGCGTAAGTTTATTAGAAGTAAAAGAACGTACAATGACATAACATACATTAGGGTATCCACAAAAGAAAATTGCGAGAATCTAAGGTTGTGAAATAATAGGTAAGAGAACCATAATATGTCACATGTCAATTACGTCAATATTGTCAATAATCTCATCTCTAGTCAAACAACATTAATCTATTTTAGTGTTTACTTGTAGATGTAGTTACTTAGAAAAGGCTAAAAATGTAAAGTAAACAAACAGCTATAGTACTAAATCACTCAACCTCAAAATTTGCTGCGAAAATATAATCTGGTGATATTAAGTATGGGTGAGCTAAAACTTCAACGTAGTATTATAAACCTATATAATTCGGTCTTTTGTTCTGAATACATTCGCACGATAAAATTGAAGACATTACAAAGTATATTGTGTACGTAATATAGTATTTATTTTAAATATTATTCATGTGTAAGTACTTTAGGAGTTGATTATGTAAATACTTTTATAAATATTGCTATTTAATAGAGAATTACTTTTTACTTTTCTGTGCATGTTGATACAGGAATATATTTATATTTCTCTTCACACAATTTTTTTTAGGGACCTAGCGTGACGTTATGTATGTATGTACATTTTTTTTTTCAGATGGCAGTAAGATGCATGGATCACAAAGAGTTATAATATTCTGTCTTCTTACTGCTGTTTTACCTACTATTCTAATTGTATTACCCCTCTATTTGAGGAATATTAAATACGCTGATGTCATGTACAGGATATCAGATTCAGATGTTATACAAATCCATAAAGGACAATCATCAATTTTTTGTGAAAAACATTCCTTAAAAATGAATACTTCTTTTAATGCATTCCAAATGAGAGGTAGACCAGAACTATCAAAGACAAGAAAACATATTACTCTAAAGAAATCCATGACATTGCCAGATGATACATTAGAATATTGGGGTTTTTACCTGTTTGCCGGTGCCACTGTGGAACTCAAAGCTTGTTCCCGGTATGAGGGTTCAAAGATTTTAGTTGTGAAAGGGGAGAAAATTTTAAATACATGTGGAATTTTAGAAGGGAGTAGATTAAAAAAAGATCCTCCATTAATAGAGAGGCCAGGTCATGTATTAGTGACATTGCAAAACCCAAATAACAAGCTATTACAAACCTCCAGACCATCCTCCCCCTCGGAGGATACTGCTGCAGAACAATGGTCTCAAGAATTTACAACAGTTCTTACACAAAATATATCTGACACATCTAGAGCACTTACATATAAACATAAGAGAGATGCGAGTAGAATTGCTTTGCATAACCCAAATACAGTTTTAGATGCAGGTGTACACCATGGAGGAAATGCTTTAAATACCTCTACAAATGTAGTGGAAGATAGCTCAGTCTCCAGTTTCGAGAACAGTTTATATGACTGTTATCATGATAACATTCTAATGAATGAATTTTTTCCTTATTCGATTCTTTGCAATAATACAAATTACTTGCAACAAACTACGACACTTAAGGTTGTACATGATGTGCTAGTAGACGGGTACTATTATTATATTTTTTATAGTGATAATGATATTGTAAAAAATGATATCCATGCAATTTTTGACATTTATAAGCCAACATTCCATTATGCTAATATGTCTGATTTTAAAATATGTATTAATAAAACAGAATGCGAGTTCAATGTAGACTTCTTTAGTGATGAATTGGTTATTGTTGAGGTGCCTACAAAGGATGGTTTGAGGAGTGATGAAGACAATTCTTCAATTCTGATATCTATTTGTCATCCTCGGATGTCAGTTTATATCATCTTCCCAGTGTCTGTTCTCTTACTGATTCTTGTCTTTGCGTTTTTATGATATTTATTCAAGGTTTTGATCTATTTTATTGTAGTGAAAAGAAATATTACCAGAGGTATGATATTAATTTATTTGTTAATATGACTAGGGTGCCTAGAAACCTGATTAGTGTGTAAGATTATGAAATTTATTTATTTCATCAAAACTGTGATGTAATTTAAATGTTTAAAACTGTTATTGTTTCAAAAATATAAGAATATGTTAAGAGAAAAACACAAAAAATTTATTATTGTTATACCTAAATCCTTAAATTCTTGTAACTATGAAAATGGTGGTTAAATATTACCTTGTTTTATTTATTCAATAATTTACTACTTACCTACACTGGAGGAAAGATATCAGCGAGACTTACTACTATATTTGTTTATTGATATACATATTCTATATTATAAATATAGCTACGCCATAGATACTAAAGGTGTTAAATTTTAAATAAGAAACCAATTACCTAATACAGTTAATGTTTAGATGAGTGATCATTTTAGAAAACTACTACTAGAGATACTATCATAATTATACGTAGTTAATAGTAGTTGATGCAGTGTTAACAAAGGCTATTTTAGAAACTTTAACATTTCAGTTATTCACTAGACTGACGAATGATTGATTTTTATCCTTATGATTTTTTCCGTAACCATAAAAGCTTCAGAGTTCGTTTGGAGCTTGATAGATTAGGACGCCTACTGATAAAATTTCAGCAGTGTATCCCTACTAGACGAGCACATTAGGCCCTTGCTGCAGATGGTCAGGTTGTTTATAGCTTTACACGGCCTTCAGTGCTGTTTAATACCTAATCCTAGAATTGCCAATGTCAAAGACCTTATTCTGTACAGAGGTGGTTAACAGTTAAACCTAAACTTTTGTTTGTTATGTAATTATAGTGTCAGGCGTTAATATTGTAGTCATAATGCCTACTACTGATATTTAATATTTAGACGTTCATATTTTATAGACGATTAGGTGCGTGATTGAAAAACCTTGTGAATCATGGTTCTGCTATCACACTGCACATTCTTCAAGATGCGTTGTAAGCGGACTTCTAGTAGGTAAAGATGTTCGTTGTTCTAATTTAAAAATGCATTAACTGTTCACATGGTATTTTTAGGACTCATTAGTATATATAAGGATCATTACATAAATCACAGCAATCTTGGAATGTCTGTACAAGCGGCCACCATTGGATAGTGGAACTAGTAAAATCTTCGAGTGATTATTACACTTGCTCTTTATGATCGATCATAACTTGTCATTTATTTAGTTTGGTACAGTAATCAAACAAGGTGTGGGATAGGGTCGAAAAAATAAAATAATCTCGGGTATCTAATGTGAACCCAGATACAGAAGAAAAGTTATTTAGGTGGTTTATGATATTTTATTGATAAAACATGACAATGTTATGTATTTCAACTGATTATGTACAATATGCAAGTATAATCTAATAATTACCGAATTACGCACAGACATTGTATAAGCAGAACCGTATTTCATTTATAATAGAAAGAGAATGCTACACAAGTAGGCACGGTACGATGTGCCAAGCTATAAAACGTGCGAGAATTTCCACTACAGTAATATTCCAATTATTTATTATAGTAATTCTAATTTTCGTTAAATATGTAAGTTTAATCATATATTTGATAAGAATGTAAGGAATCGTCACTATCAGGAATTAGAGTAGTCAGTGAATTTTGTAATTTATGGCCCTACGTTTTATTGCTGTACCAATATTTTTGAGAATAGACCTAGAATAAAGCAAACTTATATAAGACTTATAAAATAATTTAAGATCTACTTCTGCATCTTATATTTTAAAGTATAAACTGGTAATTAATTACTTAAAACTGGTTATAATCAGATCGGTTCCCGTTTATTATTGATTAAAATAGAATATGAATAAATATTAAGCTAATATTTTCAAATAATAAAATTAAATAATTAAAATAGGAACCTTAATCACCAACTTCCGACTTATTTCAAAACAAAATTTATTCCAAAATTATAAATAATTAATAATGAACATAAAAACCATGTAGAAAACAATATCAAAATTAAAATGCAAAAGCAGTATTAGGAAACAGGATGCAATAAGGACCTGTCGAAAGAAAGTAATATACTAATTGAGGAAATTTTGATTTATTATTTCCACATAGTTGTGTCCAAAGTAGGTTTCAACAGGCTCAGTTTGAAGATCTTCTGCAAACAAAATTTTACAATTGAGTACAACATTTCATTGAAATTAAGGTTCCGATCGGGAGTGGAGCGCTATATTTTAATGTTCAATAACAATACAAATGATATTTCATTACATTTATTCACCGTATTACAAAAAAAAAACAGTAAACATATTATGTACAACTGGAAAAAAAGAGATACAATACATTTCCTCGTTTCCTTCTAGTACTTTTGTGATTGAAATAGCCTCTCCAGTACCCGATCAGACCTCTCTGCAGGCGGCAAAGAGATCTACGCGGAACGGGGGCCATCCGGCCGAGCCGGTCTTAATCCTATGTATATTAAACTTATATTGTTAAAGACTATTATAGTATAATGTATTCATTAATTAAACTAAAATAAGTTTATCGATCCAATTAAAATGAGTTCCAATAAAAAAATCAGCAGGGTGGTACTTAGGAGGGCTCTCCTAATACTCACACTGTATAAATATCGCAATAGAATGCAGGACACAAATTATAAACCGGAATGCGTTGGCACCTCAAATGAGGTTAGCCACATCGCTGGGCATTTCAGTAATGGTTGTATGGTAGAAGTCCTCAATATCCTTCAGTGCTCTCTTGTCAGCTTCAGTCACGAAGTTGATAGCTATTCCTTTACGGCCAAAACGACCACCTCGCCCGATCCTGAAATGCAACAATGTTTATAACTTGTAACTGAATCAATACACTATTTTACAATTGATATATATTTTTTTAGACAGGGGCTAAATTTACATACCGATGAATGTAGTTTTCACGGTTTGTAGGCAGATCATAATTGATGACGCAGGACACCTGCTGCACGTCAATGCCTCGAGCGAGTAAATCAGTAGTGATGAGAACTCTGGACGAGCCAGTACGGAACTGCCTCATGATGACCTCGCGCTCACGCTGATCCATGTCGCCGTGCATAGCCGACACAGTAAAATCACGCTGGTGCATAGATTCTGTGAGCCAGTCCACCTATACATAATATACATAACAATGTAGTCATTAGTAATTAATAATATTGTAATCACTAGTATTATTTTGTCTATATGTTATGTGAAATATTATAAATGAACTCGATCTGTTTATGAAATATTGATATATTATATTATAAGTTACTGGTATATTGGAATTTAAATTCCAGACCTCTGAAGAAAGGGAATCATGAAGAATAGGATTAATGGACATTGATGGACACAAATCTCATCCTACAATCAATCAGTGGGTTTACGGTTCAAAAAGACAGATAACATTTCTCAAATATATAACCTAACTCTTCAGAGCAAGGAAATCTTAGGACAAATCTACACTACTATGTACCTACTACCAAACACCACAAACAATAAAAAATCCTTTTATTTGAAAAAAACTATTTACCTTGCGGCGAGTATTGCAGAAAATGACTGCCTGAGCAATAGACAGAGTGTCATACAAGTCACAAAGAGTTTCCAACTTCCAGTCTTCCATCTCAATTGAAATGAAGAACTGCTTAATACCTTCCAATGTGAGCTAAAACAAAAAGTTACATAATTTTAAGGATTTTTGTTTATTAAATAAATACCAGACCAAGTAGTTATTTCTAAATTAATGATTAATGAATCGGTTTTATATAAGTTTTCAGCCACATCAAAAAATTTGTAAATATATGAGACTTTTATTAACAATACAGTGTATTACTGTCCTACATTTAACAAAATGGAATTGAGCAGTTATGTAGTATCTATACATATTAAGAATTAGAACTAAATTGCACAAAAACGAGCCACAGGATTGTACCATATAAAAAATTAAGTTATCATACTTGAACAGTGGCAAAGCGTAGTCGTGTCTGCTAGTATAAACATAAAAAGCAGCTAAACAACTTAAGTATATGTAAAATCATTAAAGTACTTAATGTCAATTCAAATGGATGTATTATTGAGCAGCCTTTGAAGCCAGTGATTAACCATCAAGTATTACGTTTCAACCTATACATTTTTGTTCTATCAACATTTTAAACCACATCATTTATATGTATGTGACTATGAAATAAATACATTTCAAACTGAATCTTAAAATATAATCCATTGGCATCACACACAGACCATGACTAATTTCGAGACAAATAAGGTTTTATTAATGCTACTAGGTAGAGATTGCTGATGATATGGAATGATTGCCAAAGGAAGTTTCATGTTTCTGAATATATCGAATATCAAACTATATCGCAAGTAGCTCCTCGTGTTTAGAAAAAGCTAAGTATTATGTATTCATTTATTCTATAATGTTAAATACACATTGGGTTACTTGTTATCTGCACCTTTCTTCAAAATCTAAGTGATTTCTATACAATCCGAGACCTATAATTATAACAATTGTTTTAAGTGTTAATTGAATAAATACTATGCAAGGTTCTGTCAGGCTATCCCCATAAGTAATTTAAATTATTTCGCTTTAGTTGGTCTAATATGAAATCATAACAGACTGGATGACTTTTGCGTTTTATCATGTTGCTATGGATTATATTACATATATATATATATATATATACTTAAAAAGAGGCTATGGTTACACATTAATCTACAGTGTGTAAGTACTGTAACATTATATTACTACGTAATACACATTTGAAGTTTGCACTACTCAGAAGACGTAATTTTTTTGTATGTAATTAAAGAGCGCCACAGTTTAGATATAAATACAAATTGCAGCTTTGTAACAATGTTCCCATTGAGTGCCAATTCAGCACAATGTTGGACAAGCCGATATTACAAGAATATAAGCATCACATAATATGTATATGAATTTATCTATCGTCCAGTTACCTTAATTCAAGAATTTAATTGTCTCGGGTATTCATACATTTACAAGTGTACATGCAATTTGTAATCGCTTACCTCTTCCTTTTGGACAAGAATGCGCACTGGGTCTCTCATAAAGGAGCGAGACACTTCTAAGACATCATCAGGCATGGTAGCCGAGAGCAAGATAACTTGGACATCAGCAGGGAGCATTCTGAATACGTCATGAATCTGATCTTTAAACCTGAAAGTGTTAATATTATTGTTATATTGTGTTCATTTGTGACAGGTTTTCTATTATATAGGATACAATAAATTGTTAACAATCAGTTACTCACCCTCTAGACAACATTTCATCGGCCTCATCGAGCACAAACAGCTTGATAGAGTTAGAGCGCAGGGCGCGACGGGTGATCATGTCGTACACACGGCCAGGGGTGCCCACAACAACATGTACACCACTTTCCAACTGACGGATGTCTTCGCGGACATTGGTGCCACCAATGCAAGCATGGCACCTAGCATTCAAGTGATCACCGAGAGCAATCACCACCTAAAAATTTTGTCACTGTTAACATAAGCTCATTACGTTTTTAAACAAACAAGTCACTATCACACGGCACGTTAGCAATACCTTCTGAATTTGTTGCGCCAACTCGCGAGTGGGCGCTAGAATCAAGGCTTGGCATTCACGGATGCTAGTATCAATCTGCTGCAGGATTGAAATGGAGAACGTAGCGGTCTTGCCAGTACCAGACTGGGCTTGAGCTATCACGTCGCGTTTGAGAATGCAAGGAATAATCGCGCGTTGTTGGATCGCCGAAGGCTTCTCGAAACCGTACGCATAGATTCCACGTAACAATTCCTCCTTCAAATTCATATCATCAAAGCTGTCCACGACTTCATGCCAGTTTGTATCTAAGCCGCCTTCAGGTTCGCCTGGGGCATCGTAGTTACCTGCTTCCTTAGCTGGCCCATTCTTGGGATCCTCAGGCCAATCTTCCGATCTGGAAAATAAGTTAAAAGCCACAATATTGTTTTGCACAATTAAACATTATAGTAATGTCCTTACATAGCGAAATGATAAGGCAAAATCATTATATTATATGGGCTGTCAAATTGGCATTTCATTGTTGTTAAGAAATTCTATATTAAACTCATGAATTAAGTCACATCAGGAAAAATGTTCTTATAAATAAATAAAGTGTAGAGATTAAATAAATTGCATATAAAAAACACGTGCACCAAACCAAATGAGTAATAATGTTCTCCTGCCAGCGCCATGTTGGCAATCGGCGACCGTGGAAAATACGATATTTCAACAAGAACTTACAGAAGATTGTGAATCTTGCTCAAATCAAAGTATCCCTTGATAATAAACAGCTTCTTACACAAGTATTTGACAAATCAATCATATAATAAGATATAAATTAAACTTACTTTGTTTCAGGTGAATAGGACATGTTCCAATCTCGGTTGCTGAACGGAAAAGAACTAGCAAGGTCAAGTTAAGTTTAGCAAAAGCTTTTTTCACGGAATTTCACAGAAGACACAGAAGATGATAGTATTTATTCAAACAATTATGATTAATTTTATTTTTAATATTCAAATTCTTGAAATACAACAATTTCTTTCTAATGCAATAAGATGAATACGTATAATTTAATAGGAAATAAAACGGCGGAAGTCCGTACGACAAATCTAGACAGATACTGCAGCTTGAGATAGAGCTAACGATATAGAATAACGCACGGAAAAAAAGGATAGCATGAGCCTCAATATTTATTTTTGAACGCATCTAAATATGATTCATTCGTAAATTATCATAATGCATTCGCAATTTATAATTCCTTTTATATAATGTAATCTTTGTAATATTAATGAATAAAAATCCATTCATTACAGATGTGCAATTTAAGGCATTACAATATGCCTTATTGTCTGGAATATTTGCATTTCAACAATATGATTATGTTAAAAAGACATCATAAACAACAGTTCATCAGTCAACAGACTAATTGACTTAATTCTTTATAGTAGCCCCTATACGTATTATTGATGTTAGAAACATTAAGTTTTGGATAATGGGGTACTTTAACGTACTATTCGATACAAACACATTACCTACGTTCTATGTCCAGTTACGTATATACGCTATCTTCACTCTTGTATATTACGAAAAAGCTTCAAGCGTTAGAATTGTGAAGTTTATGTACCTATTTATATGTGATTGTTTAATATAATTACTTATTTTTATGTACTTATATGTACGTATTCTTTATTTTTATTTAAGAAGATGAAAACAAACAAAAAGGAGAATGATACATTTACGCTTAAATTGGGTAAGTAAAAAGTTTACTATTTTAATCGCAACTTAACAATATGTAATAGTAAATAAATTATATTAACGCAGCGTTGCAGAGAGCGGCGCACGAACGACATGCTCCTATCGGCCAGTGCCCGTATATCAATATTAGTGTAGTGCCGTAACATTATTGTTTTCATCGAACAAATAACGAAATGTTAGTGGATGATATTATGCGCTTAGTCTACGGCGGTTGTACGAGAATTGATTGCGTCTTGTCGTATCTGTTTTATTTTACAGCAAGAAGAAAAAGATACGCAAGAATAACATTTTCCTTTTTTGTAACGTTCCACATCTTTTGCCCACATTGGAATTTTAAAATTTGCCATCTCAAGGTTACTGGGCACTGTTCATTGTGAAATAAAGAATAAAATCTACCATTCAAATAATGTTAAATAGTCTGGTTTGCACTGACGTTTACTTCATCACAACATAATTATTGTATCAGCAATGCAATAGTTTCTTGGTCTAAACTTAAGCAATTTCTTATTTTAAACACTAATCTTATACATTGTTTTACTTATTCAATAGTCAGCTGCCGTTGTGTATATCACAAACGTAATAAAACAGCTTTGGTATAAATGATAATAACGCTTCTTAAATCATTACATGCGTTACTATATGTTTTCAAGTTAAATAAATTTTAGAGCTCATTCAATCGAAAATAATTGCTTTTAATTTAGTATCTACCTAAACTTCACCCTTGCTTAGTTTTTATAGGCAATTTTCATATTAGAACTTACTGCGCGCATTGAATCTCATTAAAAAAAAATTATAAAATTTTGAATAGATTTGTGTTTTGGACTGTACATATTTTATCCAAGTGCACTTGTAGTACACGTTTAATATTTTTTTCGCTACAAATTTATGTACTAATTGAAGAATGTCTTTATTATTAAAGTTACAAAAATAAAATTGTACAATTTAAATCGAGAATGCAACTTTTGCTAGTTTATGTTGGTAGCAGTGAACTTCCTGTCGTGTCTATGACTACGCTGCCATTTTGAAACGGCAGTGCTTTTTGTTCGTGTGGAGCGTTAGCTCGTTGCGGGGACTAGACCGTATTTTAGCAAAGTTTAGTTTTAATTTATTATACGAACTCAATCATTATGAGCTGGCAAGATTATGTCGATAAACAGTTAATGGCATCCAGATGTGTGACAAAGGCTGCGATTGCCGGTCACGATGGAAATGTCTGGGCCAAGTCGGAGGGATTTGATGTAAGTCTTTCATTAAGTTGAATATTATGTGCTCAGTGACTTGCATTTATTAGTATATTAATGTGCAGAAATGTTCGCCTAGTGTATATTTTGTGTCCCAAAAAGTGCCTAAAATTTTGGTTAAGGGTGGATGACGAATCCGGCAACTTGACAAGATGGCGACATGTGGTAGCGACGAATTCAAATTGAAAATGCGCAATTTACGGACTAGCTCCTGCCCTTTAGCTACATTTTGTGAACTAAACGGAAAAGTATACTTTATTTAATATATTGTTAGAATTATTTATGTATTTCTACTGTCTAGTAAGTGTAGAATTACCGTCGCCGGCCGGTATTTGACTTTGGTTATAAAGTACACGTTGTCGATATCTTTGCTGTAATACCCTCTTTTCAATGAACCGCCTTTGTAAATAGATTTGCTCAACATGCTCAATATACACCTGAGGTAAAACTACATAAACTCCCTTAAAATTATAAATGTCGATCATAAAACAATCCAGAATAAAGAATCTGGCCACTTTTTTTACCATTTCGCTTGTATACAGTAAATCTAGTTCTATTTACAGTAACATCAAAAATAATTCAATACACATTTTGATCATATTAACCTTTTATTCATTGTTCATAGTAATCGCCGTTTTCTTTATCAGCTTCATAATATTCAATTTTTTGTGTATGTGTAACATGTGTATTGATATTTATGTAGGAACAAAATTATAGGTATTATACTACATACGCCAAATATTGGTGATATTTTAGTTGTAATTGACATTACACCATATCTGTAGTGAATTTACAATAATAAATATATAGATCTTGGATATTTTTATCTTATCGCCATTTTATCTTATTTTGATTATTATTTGATTAACTTTACTATTAAACTGGTTTTACAGGTCAAATCATAAATATTTAGTTAATAATTGTTGTTATGTTTATTTCATCAACCGTAATAATTTGCTTGTTCAATGTCATCTTGGGACATGTACTCTAAAAGACTATTGTAAGTAGTGTATGATTATTTTTTTAAAGTATTAAATGTTTTTTTTGCAATGATATAACTTTAAAATCATTATGGCTTAGTTCATTCCCCTGCAGTGGTGCCTGCCGATTATTATGGGATGTTAATGTCTCCCTCATCTGGATTATTTTCTTATGTATTTGTTGGTTTAGTGTATTGACTTAATGATTGATTACTGACTGCTAAGTAGTTGATGACTGCTTTACCATTTGACATTCATAATTTGTAATAACATTGCTTTTATTTTAAATTTAACAATATACGCCTCTTATTAGGTTCTTCATGCAATTTCAGCATATTTGAAGATAGATGGTAAAATTATAGAAATTTACTATATTAAAACTGAATCTGGGACGCTTCATAGATATTTCTTCACTCATATAGTGTATACAGCAAGGGTTGTGTTGTGATTGACATGCAAAACTTGTATTTCCTGTTTCTTAAATGTAGCAACATATTGGGACTATAAGTCAATATTGACTAAGGGAGACAAACCTTAAGTTGCCAAGATCTAATCAGTTGTAATTTGCAAATTATGTGCTTTATATATTTTTTTGTATTAACTACACTTGTTCAATTTAATATTTTTATTTTCCGCTGTGCTGGTGGCAAGCAACAGGGTTGGTTCATTTTGATTTGCTCATCCAAGAGCAACCTTTTGAGTTTTAATGACAATTATTTATTCAGTGGTTTTTTTGAACTGCAGTCAAAGGCCAGTTACTGTTTTCATCCTCACCCATTCACACTGAGGTAGTGTGTGCTACTCTACAGGCAGTGCATAGATGTGCAGTTCATAAATATATTTGTTTCTATTTTATGTTGTGATCGAGAAACCAGCTTTCCTTGTGTGTGGCCAGATTAATTTTGAATTATTCAGTAATAATGATTTATAATGTCTGCTTTTAAAATAAATGTATACAGATATAAAAAAAACCTTTAGATGTGAATGTGGAAAATTATAATTGTTACGATTTGGTGATGGTTATGGCTTTTTGTGATATTTATACTTATACTATTTTACACAGGTTACCAATTGTTATTGTTTTTACAAGAAAGCTAAAATTTTAAAGCAACCCAAAAATAAATTTACGTTTTGAAAAAAAAAAAAACCAATTAAATGTAACTGTACTTTGGTTGTTCAAAGATATCAAAAGATGAGGTTGGAAAGATTGTGTCGGGCTTCGACGATGAATCACTCCTCACGAGCGGCGGCGTGACGATAGCGGGCACGCGGTACATCTACCTCAGTGGAACAGACCGCATCATACGCGCAAAGCTCGGCAAGGTCGGCGTGCACTGCATGAAAACTCAGCAAGGTGAGCAAACAGCCGTTGATCGATGTTCGGCCGCGGTGTGTGTAATAAAACAGATACGACATGACGCAATAAATTCTCATACGACCGCCATAGACGAGGCACATTCGTAAATTTCATTTCATAGATGTAGACGCCAAATTCAAATTGACTGACATTGAATATATCATAACATAGATAAAGATAACTCATAAACAGATACAGTACAGATGATATCCTATATTGACAATATTTATCTTTAATTTTCATATCCCTCATATTGGTAATACATATATTGGTTACATTTCTTTAGCGCAATGTCAGGTTACGAGTTTAGTTTAGACTGTCCTTGCCCTGTTTGTTGTGCGTGGTGTAAATACACATATTTAGTATGTAATGGGACTTATGTGGCAGTTGGTAATTTCAAATCACAAACCAGTTGGTTAATATTTCTCAGTCGTTAGCGTGACCATATATACCACATTATAGTTATTACTTCATTTGCTTATCGTTTGAACTAATCTTCTTACGACGCTTATCACTTCGTAATAGCGTAATTATTGTCGACTGCACGACATTTTCTTCGCTTCGTGATTCAAAGGTAAAGTATAAATAAATACTCAATCTTATATTAAATACGTTTTAAAAGCATATTGTTTTTACTTCCAGTGTAAAATGTAACTCGTGTTTTGGTAGTCTCTAAATGTTCAATAGATGAATCTGAATAAAACAATTTTCATTATTTTAAGGATAGTTTTTGTTTCTTTCTCCTCGCCGCTATTACTAATTTGTATTAAAAACTGTAGTAGTATAAACACTTAGTCAATACCTGAATAGAAAAATAATAAAAGAATAACAAGAACACGTGTTAAGTACAAACAACACCAAAAAACACAAAATAGTCTAGTACCAGTTGCTTAGTTAATTTATACAAACCTTCTACAGATGTTTGAATTGCCGTAGATTTTTAATATGCAGCGATGAAATTTCAAGCATCTTCTATTGGCAATTGTTATATTTTTTTTGTAAGGGTACACTAAACAGAGCCTGCTTTTAATAGATTCAGGGAGAAATCTGCGCCTTTGTTAACGAGATAAATTCAATTAGTATGAAACCAGTCAATAGATAGGAAATTACATATAAACATACATTTTGAACACGTGGATTAATAGTCGAAATTTTCTCCACAAATGTTGAGTGGCTGATTACAGAGCGTATAGTGGTAAACCGCAGAATCCGATTGGCTCGAGCGATGCGCTATTTGAGTCCATAGTTTGGCCCACATAGATTCAAACACGCGACGTTTATACTCATTACTGTTAATCCTCAACATTTAACACTGTAGATCAGTCAATAAAATTTAATTGATTTAATTGTGTACCTATAGAACATTCACAAGATAGGCGATTGCGCAAATCTCGTTTTAAACTGGACACAATATGTAATCTTTACAAGTTTGTTTCAATCATTAATTTTGATAAAGAATTCTCGGAGATCTAATACACACGCAAGAAACCCCTTTCGAATCAATACATATGTTGATATTTATCGCATCAATTATAGAATTTTTTGAAATGTTATTATACTCTATGCGCTGTTTGTAAGGACACTATGCACTTAAAGGGTCAAGGTGCATGACCTAGTTCAACAAGACCATCAAACAATTAACAGTTGCTATTTTCATCATACGCATATTTAACATTTTTTTATATACCCTAAGATAGTAGTAATTAATTTATAACGGCTCTCGCAGCGATCGTCGTTTGTTAGAAACAAAGTAGATGAGATATTGGCAATTTTTTCCATTGTGTTTAGTGGTATGTCTTTCTTGAACTCAATGTGCTCAAATTTTCATTAAAAGATTCCAAATCATGAGTGAACAAACGCTATACGAATGTATATAAAAAATGCATCTACTTTTCTACAACACCTCCCAACAGCGTAAAAATCATAGATTTGATTGGTCGTTACAGATTTACATAATTTCTTCTAAAAACATTGGCAGCGTTATATTGTTTTGTGTGGTATTAATATCTTGAATGGATTTATGCCGATCTATCGATTTTTTTGTTCATACCGGTTTTTAGCTACAACGCAACTTCTGTTCATTTACTGCGATCTAATTTATCGATGTCAAATTGATCATGCGATGCACAGAATTTTCTGAGCTTTGTTTTTAATGACGTGTTTCTTTTCAGCCGTGGTCATTTCTCTCTATGAAGAACCCATTCAACCCCAGCAAGCCGCATCCGTAGTGGAGAAGTTAGGAGACTATTTAGTTAGCTGTGGATATTAGAGGTAGGCTTTTGCCCATTCCCTAGGACATCGTTGTTTATGCAATATATGTATACCTAATTAGACACCAATCTTTTAACAACATGAAATAGACTGCTATTTAGGTTAAATAACAGTAGATTTTGTTACATCATTCTCCCTTTTTGTCCACAGATCGAAGCGCGCCGTGATCTAAGAATACTATAAGATAATATTTTTTCCACAGGGAAATAAGTAAACTGCATTTTGTATATTCTATAAAAGTGATAAGGACCGTTCATTTGTTTTGATATTTGATAAATTATGGCATCATCAGTGTCTGATGCGTTTAGTATCTATCTGTGTGCAAATACAATTACTTTGCGGATTCTGGACTCCTTTTATACGCTCACCGCTTCCACAGAGTGATTGTTACTGCAGACTGGTTTAAATTTGTATTTTGAAATTGCTTTTATTGACCATAAGGTAAAGCATATTTTAGCTTTGCAAGCAGGTCTCAAAGCATGGTGTATAGAGATTTTTTTAGATTTCTTTTCAAGCATTCTGAATAAATTTTAAAACTCGCGTGTTATCGATACAGTATTGTGGATCTCGCCGTCAGTAATATTTTGCGCGCAATACAGATGCTTGATGAGAAAATATGATAACCACGTAATGAAATTACTGTAACCATATACAACATAATTATTATATGTAATTTACAAATAGGCATTTGTGTAAGGCTTGTTACAAATTGAAAGACACTGTAACCCAAGTAAAATATTACATTTTTAATTGAAAATCTCTAGTCCCACTGGAACCATCGTGTGAGCAACACCCGACCGCGCGTGCCCGCGCCGCAGCGGCGCCGACTACTATTTCGCTATGCTTCCTTTTAATTACGCCACCATTGTAATCTTGTGTAGTGAATAATAAACATTTGCATTCTGTTCTATTCTATCTCTTAGCTGCAGATCTAGAAGCGCTCAATTATCCTGTATCCTCAAACAAGGCTTGCAGTAAACGAAGGGTGCATATTGTTTATATTTGATATTACTACTATAGCTTTGTACATTGTTTCTGATAAGCGATGGGAACTGTGTCTATCTAATAATAAAATGATTTGTATTATACTCGTCTGTTTCTTTGCAATACTCCTTAAAGTACATTAGGATGGCTAGCATTCGATTAGGTAGGTATTTCAAGGAAACCACTCTGTGCTAATGAACATAATTTATTTTCTTTGACAAAATCTACAATATAAGAGTTAAGTACACTCGAATACAAGGATTGGTATAAAATGTTAAAACAGTAGCTATAGCCTATCAAGTGATTTTGGTTCTTTAAAAATTACAACACACGAGAATCATTTTACATGATCATAATATCTAACGCTACAAGGAAGTTAGTTTTGTCAATCTTAATTATTGAATAATTACGCAGCCGATCCTCATTGCGCAAAAAGAAAGATTTTAAATAGTAAAATTAGTTTTGCATACTTATTGTTTATATTACTAAACGTGTAACAAAACATTGATGTACATGGCGTACTACGTGGTTCTACATTGCTACATTCTATTTAACTTTCAAACAAATTTTTAACGTGTTTGCAAAAAATACATTGCTCACCTTATAAATAAATTATGCATTTGTTATATTAACTATTGGTTAAAGAAATTAACAATATCGCTATACATTTGCAGTTAATTAATCGTAACACGCGACTAAACAAACTTATTTATTTTCAAACCTTGACTTGAAAGCCACAATTCACGCATGTGTAATAAATTATTTACGTCAATTTTTTTTTACCTTAAACCCAAAATTCTTAACCAGTTATTTGACCTAAACTATTAGATTTATTCGATACTATCACCGAATATGTTAGAACAGTTTTTTTATTTGTATCCGAGCCTGCTAGCAATATACAAATTATTGCATGGTCCGGGCCGCGGGAGAGATTTGAACGTAGTTATAAAATGTAGGCCTATATGGTCACGGGTGTTCCAAGGAGTAATGACGAGATTTCTTCCATAGACTTCTGAAGAAACCTTTACGCTGTTTCTGTCCGGGTACTTCTTCACCTGTTAACAAATAAAAATACTGTTAAAGATTTAACTAATATTTATTACGTTTTTGAACGTTGTCTGTATACATTATAAATATTCGCATTGATTATTATATTATAAAGGTGATGTGCAACGTACGAGTTCAAATACAAGGAGTTTCAAATTGTTACGCGGAACGAGCAGAATGATTATAAATCAACTAAGAAAACATTGCCAAAAATGAGATTTATTCTTTGCAAGTTAGAAACGGGTTAAATTATACTCACTATGTGAAAAAAATATTTGGAGTGGATATTAAAACATAAATTGTAGGGGTCGAGGACCTTTAGTGGGTAAGGGAACGCGAATGTCAAGTGTACGCGGCAATGTCTGTCGCATTCGGCGATCGATACTGCGCCGGCCACGCGCGAGCTGCTCCCGGCGCCCGGACGCTGCCACCCTCTTACGCTGCACCGTATTGGTTGGAAATCTCACTAACTCCCCACACCCCTATATTAGCGAATGTATTTGATCAGTGTGTTTTAATTTATCATTCTATAACGTATCTTTTTTTCAAAAAAACGTTACAATTAATAAAGCGCTTGTTTATACAAAACTGTTTCAACTTTGGATACTTAATAAGAATTAAAGCACGTATTTATATGTAAATAAATTATTTATCTATAACAGTTTCTGGCAAGATATGAGCGATGAATCATTGAAACGGCAGTAATAATATTACGGGCGATATGTAGTTCTAAGGTCAAATTGTTTATAATAATATACATGTCATATCGCACTCTTAGACTAAATTTATGTTAAAATGATTAACATAATTTACTAAGATAAAACCAGCCCGTCTGACCGTCGTGTCATATATTTACTTATGAAAATATTTAATCGAAGCTCCTTGAGAACTACTAGTTCGTATAGTATTAGATCAAATCATTTATTGCTAATAACTGTTTACAATTTGTCGTACAGTAAACTCCCTCGCCTCATCCAACCCTTCGAACCGGAACAATTACCAATTCTCCTGAATATGCACCCGTAATGTTACTAAAAGTCAATTAATACATGGAGAGATTATCAAGATCTTACAATGTTACTAACTTTATTTCTTCGGTGGCAGATTCGTGTAAGTCATAATATGTAACTAAATCTCAAAACTTAAAGTAAGCAATTTGAAAATATGTATAATGCTTCTTAAATTTGTGTACGTATATTATTTTGTGCTTAGCGGCAGTTTACCGTTAGGTTGAGTCAACGTGAATGTTAGACGAAATCTTTAAATTTACATTGTCCGTTTTTGCAGTCTTAAGCGAAGCTCGGCCAAACCTAATTAGCTTGATTTTTTACTTCGTCGATCTGGATAAAGTCATGAATTCATTAACAACTCATGAGACCGTGAATCATTTATTTAAGAATTCAATAATCCGAGTTGTTTCGTTTTACCCAATTAAAATTGACCGAGTTTTGAATGTTTTTGAAAAGTGTGGATATTTATTTTTCGAAACTTATTTTTAAAGTAGCTAAAAGTTTAGAATTTCAGTGATGAAGTAAGAGCGCGGTGTTTGTAGGGCAGCCGAGAATAGAACGGTAGGTAAGCAGATATTTTCCAGCGCGCGTCCCAAATGCCACGCATGCTGCTCAAAAATAGCCGCGCTGATGCTGTTCTCGACATAATATGATTCTGGTTAACGAAATAATTTTAATTATAGTATTCATTATGATAATAAAAACAAATTGTTATTGCGATTATTGGTACATGCGATAAAGGTTTCCTGAAGTTACAAAATAAAAGCGAGACCAATAAGCCAACACTATTGTCATAAATGTGATTTTATCTGTGTAACGTCTGTAATGTTAACATTGTATCAGTATCTCTATATTCCAATCGCGAAGACGCTCGACTATTTATAGCCAGCACAGTGGTGGCCCGCCCGATTCAAGTTCATTGGCTAGACTCCCCGCAAAGATTATAGACACTCCATATGCTCCAATCCAAAGCTGATTATTTTTGATTGGAACGTCTGTAGTCATTTAATCATCACGGTAACTGTGTTCTTTCTAAAGCGCAAACCATTTTTTCCCATTATAATAGCAAGTATTACAAAACAAATTAATGTAATTGTTAAATTTTGAAATTGTTATCTTCGCCAGATATAGTGCGCTTGTAACGGATTTAATATTTAAAGCAAAATATTGAACGGTAAAATAATTCTTATAACCTTAATGCTAATATTGATAAAAACATATTATATTTATCAGTTTTCTAGACCATACTGCTATGGTCAAACCTCTATAACATATTATTTTTTGGTACGTTAGTTACTTCATTTTTACTGTTGTACTGTGGTATTGCAAGCGAAAATGAAGACGTTAAAAATGGTTCAACATTAGGTACTTTTGCCCTATTTATTTTGTTAACATGAGTCATCTATAATGAGTCATGGCACTCTTTCGCTAAGGCTCAACGGTGGCGAAGCAGTTGGCAGTTGGCACAACGGAAGTATCATTCGAAATCTAAACGGGTCAGAGAGATGGCATGGGGAAGTGCGAAGGGCTGGTGTTGGGGTCGGGGCGCGTGGCGGTGGCGGTGGCGCGGGGGACTGCGGGGTTCAGGGTTCGTCGACTCGCCGGTGAAGGGCAGCGAGGTCGGTGCGTTCGCTTTCGTAGCGGCGGCGTGCGGCGGCGCGCCGGCGGCCGCGACAGGCCCGTATTGATCGCAGCCTCCACACCGCTCTCCCGCACCCAACTACGATCGCATCTCCACCATGTTTGAACGTTTACGTGTATACTAGAATACTTTATTAAGCTGTGCGCCGAATCTTTCGCTAATCGGATACACAGGTTTTTTAATATACGACCAATTTTAAATATCCCAGCGTGATGCGAGATTAAAAATAAACGTTAGATTAACATGTTAGACATAAGTATATTAAGTCGGAAAAAATCAGCACTCAGAGCACTTTGCTCGCGTATCTATTTAAATTATAACAAAGCAGTGCTATACTGATTATTACTGACATTATTACACTGCAATAACATTATTGTTTTCAAAAAAGAACACAAAATATCCAATTTTTTTCCTGCCTTAAAAGAAAAATCGCATAATTTAGAAATCGTCCCGGATTTTTAATAGTGATCGTTCGCCTCCAGTGTTGTCTCGTTACGCGGTGTAATAAGAGCCGCAAGCCGCGTCCTGCGCAGCCTCCCGCCTCCCCGCCCGGCACACTAGACGCGCCACCTTATGTATGTATGTATATAGCTATGTATTAATCTGCCTACGTACACCGAAGTTGCCAATTGGACTAATTCAATGGAAATATTAAATACTAGGTAGATATATATTTTTGTGGTAGCAGACGTTGAATAGTTCAAACCAATACTTTATGAGCAGGATAGAATATAAATATTAGGTTCAAAATGTAATTCTGATACGTTTAAATGATGCTACGTTTGCTATCAATATAAGATTAATAATATACTTAAAAGTCAATAAAGCGAAGTCATAAAACGAAGTTAACGACACTTCCAATAGTCCTTATAATCAACATTCACTTTAGAGCACTGTCATAAATTATACCTCCCTTGGGCGAATATTCAACCGAGGGATAGGGCGTTGCATTGCGTGACCTCTTATCGATCGTGTCGGTCTCCTCGCCACTTGTTTACTTCATTAATTTAAATAATCAATATTTATCTTGACATTGCCAGTGTTTAAGTGTAGGGACAAATGAAGAACAAAAGACCTACGTAGGCGCTCTATTTATTGTTCACTATTACGAATAAGCTGCATGTTTTCGATATAACACTAGACATTTCAAACAATTAATCGAAGAACCCAATGAGCGTATCGTTGAAATGTTAACTCTTTTCAATTTTAAATGCTTAATCACGTTTCGAAGGAAGGTACATTCTCTTCACATAAAGCGCACAATGCACGACATAGTATATTAGAATATGCATGTGTAGTTTTAAAAAAATCCCATTATTTTTGAAATATAAATGAGCCGAGTGAATGAAATTGATCGCAACGTGTGGTTGAAACGTGTATGTATTTCTGAAACTGGCATTGTCAGCATCGAGGGCAAGCGCTGGTTTTAGCCGAGCCGACTCTGACGTCGGGAAATACTATATCTTTATGATATATCTCGACTATTCAACTGATATAACGTAACCGTCCATCAAATTCATAGCTCAATCTCGAATTATCTATAACGATAGGTACCTAACGACCACGTACAGATAAAGGTGTACTAATCCAACGACTACGCCGCTGTGATATGAACATAATAAAAATGAGAAAACTAAAAATAACATTTTAATTATTAAATAAGTTAATGACTAATCATTTTAAGTAGATTAGCAATATTTCACAAGAAAGCTATATAAATGGAAACACTGATATTTATTTCTTTTATATTCATAAAATGTATGGAGGCACAATTACGATAAATAAAACATTTAATGTAAATTTATGCGCGCAATCCTCACCATGCCTAAAGATACATAATTACATAATTAAAACTACTAATTACAAAGAAGCATGTTGTATTTTAAGGTTATCTATTTGGATGTACGTAGAGAAGGTAAATCGACTTCTAAAAATCTTAATTAGACGAGTGAGATACACGCTCATAAGTAAACAAGTAACGGCACATGGTGAATCACTTTCGATTGCTAATGAGGACGACGATGCGGAAGCGACCTTCTCCTACTTAGGAAGGGACCTTCTAAGTTGTATCATGTACTGCTCACTCTGCGTAGGTTACCATGCAATAAATAGAACCTACTAGAAAATGTATTGATATTGGGGTTTTAGTAAATACGTTGTATAATACTTACATAATATAATACTCATAAATATTCGTACATTGACACAACATTGGGAGTATTCCATGCTAGTTAATAATAAAAATATATTTATGTACTGACCTTGTTGGTGTCAAAACTGGCTTACGTGCTTCGATCTGTTTATATATTTTTATATTGACGTTCAAATTGTTTTATTCATTATACATACCTATATACATGAATTGAATATTAGTTATTGCACATATTTTTGAAACGAAGTGTGCAGATCTACTCTATGATTTAATAAATTTACATAAAAAAACATTATGTATGTTCTTTAAGAAAACATTTTAAAAACATCTTCTTTTGTTATCCGCTGTACAGGGTCGCTTTGGCTCGGAGGAGCCGCGGGGTACTTCGTCTATCTGATCACCAGATAGCGAATTGGATATTATGTTGACGTTTTGAGTAAAAACGTTTTCAATTAAGGTAAGTGGCAAGTGATATAACCGACTTTTCCTAAACCCTATACCAATTTTTATGTAATAGTTATGTCATTTTTTATATGGATATAACAAAAAGGATGAAATTTTAAACATTTGTATTCATCGTTTTTTATAAAAGTCGTCTTTGTCTTGCTTATGTCAGTAGGATTTCACGTATCTGTATGATATTTCATTTAATATGTAAGAGTTTGTTGTAATTTTTAAAAGGTCTCGGGATAAGAGCAGCAACATTATGTCATTAGGAAAATATTAGGGTCGTATGTATAACAACATCTGTTTGCCCGCTGAGGACGTATCGCAACCTTTTTGTGCAGCTGTCATATACAGACCGTTATTTTTTCTGTTTGTGTATTATATAGAAATACATACTTTTTATTACATACTTATTGTCTGTCCTGTTGTATGAAATATTTGTTTATTTTTATTTATATTGTTTTATCGTTTAATAGTAGATTCATTTGCATTTCCAGAATTTTATGTTTACTACATTGTCATTATTACTCTCACTCTTCATCTTAACCTAAGAATTAAGGATTTGCTTAAAAATAAATTCTTACACAAAAAAAACTAGCTGAATTCCGTTGTTTTCCATACACAATTGGCTCAGAATTCGACGTTAGCAATATTAATTAATACGCAACGTACATTAAGACATCAATCTCCAATGAATATTTTAGAAATTTATACCAATAAACACATTTAAAGGTTATTCACATATTTGTAATCTGGTCGTATGGGTAGTAAAAATGTATGAAATCCTTGAAGCCGTAAGTAGTGAGAGATTCGCCGGTTTGAAAGATGAATTATTAATAAAATTGTGCATCCGGTAGTTCATTGACCGCGACACCCAAGTTTGTTGGTATGGCAACACCGCCAATGCTTTATTATTACTCATATCAATACATTGAGGAAAATTATAATTACATTATAGGAAATTAAACTTTTAACTAATAATATTTAGCAAAACGTAATTGGTAACAAACTTGATTACGATTTACATAGTTCTATCTATACGCAATTCTATTCCTATTCGATTCCATCTATAAAATAATATGTATACGCTCAATGGAAACATACGGGAATTTAATGATTCAACATAAATTATTGGTTGCGTAGAATCTACAATACGTTCACCGTATGGATGCAGCGATACGATAAATAAAGCTAATAAAAGTTATAAATATAGTTCTTAACAAAAATTGTCTTTGGTCGCACGGGTATTAGCATATTACGTTAATTGACCACATCAAGATTATTTAGAAGGCACGGGACATTTGCAAAAGGTTTTCGAGTTTATCCCTCAGGTTAATGAATGGGACATTCATTCGGGATAACTATATCGACTGGTTTTCTGTTTATACGCTAAGCTGAGCTATCTACTGGAACTTGGCCAAATGGTGCGAGTAGTGTAAATGTTTACCAGTAGCTGTTCGCCAAGAATAAACAAATTTAAGTAGGCGTGGAAGGACGAAAAATATGTAATGTAATTACTTGCAGCTTTTTATTGCGAAATTTTAATATTCCCGCCCCAGACGTTTACGAGCAGCACAATGTATAATATAATAATGCTAGAGTTGAATGAACCCATCAATTGAGTCAGGCTGTTGTTTATCATTAAAAACAAGTGTCTATTTCGAAATTCTATACGTAATGTTTAAAATATAGCTAGTTAAATTACTATGAATATTTCGTTGGTTTTCTAACACTCGTCAACAGTTCTAAAAGTGGCGACTGCAATTTTGTAAAATTGTTGAATAATCTTTGAGATACGTGTCTATGGAAAGTTTTATCCGGGGACGTGGAAAATTCGTTTAACTACCAGAACATTTTATAATATTATATAATTACTTTAAGAACACCCCAGGAAAACGGAAATATAAAGAAATATGTTGCCTTGCCGTATTAATAACAATAATACGCAATTAAAGTTCATTGAAAAATAAAATTAGTTCATCATTCCATAGTCCTCCTTTAAATTTAACTTTAAGTGTATAGTAAATATAAATTGATATAATAGTAGCTTTCGCCCGCGACTTCGTCCCGCCCCCGCCGCAAAAAATGTAATTACTCACCAAAACTAACAGTATCTCCCTAC
>DWDX01000504.1:0-26001 GCA_018245675.1 Agara michaeli
ATTCTAAATTAGAAAAATCCAGCAGTACCCAACCCGGGATTTGAACCCAGGACCTCCCGATCGGCAGTCGCGCTAGCGACCACCCGACCAACGAGGCAGTCAAATATTTCAATGCAATGTAAATGAGGGATATAAAACTTGCAAGCGAATATTTAGCTTGCGCATCTGTTCGAAAGTGCTAGCTAAAATTCAAGTTCGTCTGACCTTTCACTGCCATTAATCCGGTGAATGCGCACAGTGACTTAATCTTTTTATCGATACAAAACCAATTGAATCACTCTGTGGAACAATGAAGCCGTGTTTTGTTTGGGAGCGAACTTAATGTCGCTTAAACTAGCTGTTACAAAACGATGAGTGTACAATTTCGCTTGGCCAATCAGAATGGAGGCAGCACGTGTCTGCGCAGGCGCGGGTCAGAGGTGAGCTCGCGCCTCGGTCTCGAGGCTCAGGGAGCGCATGCCCATCTATTGTTAAAAATAAACTGATGAAAACTAGCTCGGCGTGCCGCAGGGTTACGTCGAGAGTAGATGAGAGATTTATCATTCATTTTATTTTTAACGCGCGTCATCGCCAGGCTAATAGCACCGGACCAAAGTTCAAAATGTGTTCAAGTATTATTCACTCTTAATGCATCTTTATATCAACTAACCACTGCTTTCTCGTTGATAATATTGTTTACGAAACAATAGTTACATGTTTTGCTGCGTTCAAGTAAATAATGATATATGGAAAACTTTGATTTTACATTCCATTCAGCGCTACAGCGAGATTATCCAAGCAAAATCCGAGACCATCGAAGCCTAATCATCGTGTTGTCACCACGGAGGCGTGACGTATCAGATAGCGCTAAAACCTCGTTATCTGCGTCCGTGTTGCACGACAACACATGTGCGTTATCTACGACTTGACAATGACTGGAAAGGCTTTAATTCAATCAGACAGGAGACTCGGAGATAGCTGTATCTAGCTGTCACAAGAGGGGCGCGTCGGCCAATAAATCGGCGGTGCGAGAGCGCCGTGAAAGATGAAGTGCCCGTTTAACATACAATGAGTCTGCACTCTGTCGCAACGGAACTTAGCTCAGGACAGCGTTGGTTGGGCTGGAGGACCGCTTACTATGCACGCAACACTCGCTCGAGTAACTAGCATATTTGACAAGAATAGGAGATAATCGCTGACGCTTGTAAATCCTTGAACTAAGTAAAACCTGTTCTGGTATTATTTTCTAAAAGACAGCAAGTTATTTAGCTCTAGTAACATATCTGGCTCATACAAATAAACATCGGATAGAATAAAATGGAGTCTTACTGTTTTATCGCAGAAAAAAACGGCACCGGTCTAAAGAATGAGAAAAAGTTTCTTTATTAAGTGTTTTAGATCAAAAGATAATTCCTATATGGCAGAAGAGCTTAAACTTACAGGTAGGAAATGAATATGAATTGTGAGCTCACACTGAGCGAAGCACTTGCCTTTGTTAATATTATTTATAGTATCAATCATGTATCAAGAATAAAAGTGTAAGAAACAACTGTGAAATTTAATCATCATCAATTTTGGCACAAAAAGTTCAACGAGTACACAAAAAAGCATGATAACCAACAGTTTTTAACGTGTATAAGAATTGCAACATGTTATGCAAGTAATGTAAACACGGCACGGGATTAGTCGCTAACGAGTCTGGGTGTGTCCTGTGCACCAAATAACGCGATCATAATTGTGGGTGCAGTTAGGTGCAACGGCGATATCGAACAAAGTACGTCGATGGACTCTGCACTTAATAAATTCAATTCCATCCTCAAACCGCTTACTCATGCAATTATCGAATACACGTGCTAAATGCCATACGGCCAATTCGTATTGTGAAATACTTAAAACACGTGTCATTCAAATATCACAAAGCATTATTAGTATTTAATTTACACTTGTTCGAACATTATAATATACATTAGGAAGCTGTTACAGCACAGATATATATAAGATTAGCGTTTAAAAAGAAAAAGAAACTGTAATTACTACAACGATGCTAAACACTAACTACTCTATCGAACCAATTATAGCCGTCAAGACATCAACCTTGAGAGTCTAAATAAAGAAAACATCAGACAAATTCTTCGGCACCATAATGGGTGTATTGTTAGAGCGCTCTAGATACGAACTCTAGATAATGCACGCATGCGAAAAACTAAGATATTGCCATTGTATTAATTATTCACCACACGAATTACACAAGATGTTTTTGTCCTCCGCCGCGGGTTGCAACACTCGCACGTCCGTTATTTGATTGAGGGTGATTTGTCAAAGTTTAAACATAATTTATTATTAAATATCGTAAGCGAGAAGCAGAATAGGAATGCGAATATACAATGAGCGTGTCTTACGCAAAATACACATAGAAATTGCAAGAAAGGATTACGCGTTGCATTCTGGACGCCGGATTTGTGTTGACAATATTTATTCTCAGAAGAAATATATGTATATTTCACTTAATGTAAAATTACAACCTTGCAAATCGATACTGTTTGTTTTTATAACTGAACTGCGAAAATATATCTACTATTCATAAGCAATTTTCTTAGGAAGATTATTATTTGAGAATAACATATTTTTTTTGGTACATCGTAATTTTTCCTCACAGTTGTATTTTGTCGTATGGTCGAGGACTCAGATGAATCTTTGCATCCTTCCTTCTATATTAGGCTACGTTTACAATAAATATACTTGTCAATTACAATTATTGAAGAAAAACGAAACATAAGCTATTTTGTTACGATGCAGAGCCGGCCTCTGGACTGAATTGTTAACTAAATACACGTAGTAGTTTACCAAGGCAGGTCCCATTAGACCTATATGTTACTACGCCCCCAGTATGAAAGGTATTTAAAACTCTGATAATGGTACTAATAAGCTGTCATACTTGCCATAAAACGAACATTCTACATTCGTTCACTTAAATATATTTTACGATCATTAGATTTATTTTCACATACTGTTGGGAATAGGTGTCTGTCATTGGTATGATGAATGCTGCGAGCAACTGACTGAACTGAGATGTATGTATTTGACGTTAAATACTGCACTAAATTATCCGCAATATATCAGCGTCGTTAACCTTCCTTTGATATTGTTATATCATATCCGAGTAGATATAAATCACATACGAATACAGAAACACCGCCTAAAATGAAGACTTGTCGTATGCACACCATAGTATCTCAGTATACTAACTCGTCCATTATAATTTCACCAACAGCATTTACGATTGGCTCAAACCCACCTTGAATACTACATAACATACGCCTATGGTGATAAAATAAAATAATAACAACTTTGGAGCAGCAATCTGTGTGAGTAGCCAAAATAACGATCAGTGTAATTCATCAATGGCATATAATAGGTGGGTTTTTCGTAACGCCCCTCCAGCGGTTGTGATAGCATCGCGATGCGCGTGCGCACCCGCTGGCACCCGCCGCTCATCCGACCGTCCATTGTTTTGTATGAAGCTTACGAACAAAGCTTGCAACAAAACATCGTCGTCCACAATAATGTTTTTACTGGCGACATAGATGGATCACTCGTGAGAGATGAGAACGAATTTTCCTAATGGATCGATACCATCGCGCACCACAAGGACAGCCATTAACCTCAATCCCTTAAGGACGTATCTGACCTTCAAGTGACGCGTGATAATATCGATTACTTTCGATTCGATACTTACCTATCGATCGCCTCTTCGATTGTGTCAACTTTGACAAGCGGTGTTTAAAAAGAGCGAGGCTGCTTTTAGTACACGGATTTTTAAGTGATGTTCTCGTTCGACCGTATCTTAAGTTGGAAGCTTCAGAGATGTTATCATATTACTTTGAGCTACCTAAATACTTGCAATCGAAATTGTAAGTAATTCGGTAGTTTGCGGTTTCGCTAATGAACTCGTATTATTGCGGTTATTTCACATTGTTACGCGCTCATTTAATGTGTGAAGCAATAAACAATTTTCATTCAACTATACATGAATATTGTTTAACGATATTCTGCACATGTCTTCCATAAAGTACGATAATTATACATCAAAATGCAATACACATATTTTGATACATCTTAAACACAGTTTACTATGTGGAAGCGTATAAAATTATCAGATTATTTTATAAAATTGGCAGGATAAGTCTATAATGAGTCAGAAGGTATGAGTGTACCGACGTGTTCGATTCAATAGTTTTCAATGGCGTCGAATCACTCCTCGGCGTTATCATATGATCACGTCGAAAGCAAGGTCGCAAGGAGCGGTCAAGGGATAGCAGAGCCTTCACCTCAAAGCCTTGATGAGTCACCGATACCGCTCAGCCGCATTGTTGTACCGATATTGATCCTAACGACGTGACGCTTGCAACATTCTCCACTAATTATAATTTGTAACATTATGTTGCATAAGGCTGTCGCAACAGTATCACGGGACCGACACACTTTAGGCACCGCGGTCATCATATGTACTTCCATATATTATGACGATCCAACATGTGTACTTATCACTTATCAATGAACGCTGATGTTCTTGTGCGTATGTAAACAACTTATGATACTTTTTCTTCTAAAACTCGGTTCAGAGCTACTCAGAATTATTCACATATTTTTATCCTTATATTTTCCACGCACTTTTTCGAAATAAACATGTATTTCGCTTTCAATTCTGATACAAATTTTAATATAGATAATGTTCTATTTTCGAAAATTTAAAATGCTAAATCGCTATATTAATATGTAGTACTAACAATGTACTGTGCGTATCGAACGTTAACAAATTCAATTGCCAAACACAATCGTGACAGAATTAGTGACGTCTGTATGAGGAACGGACTCGCTTTCGTTGGCTGACCGTTACGCGTTGCCGTCTTATCTGATGCAGTTTCGTAATTTAGATCTCCGTTTCGGTCGGGACCGAGCCCGTGGCTGTTTCATCTGATTCGTGTCCTGTTGAAACACCTGATAGTATTTATTGTTATATAAAACACTATCATCAATCACAGCGCGTGCAAAACATTCCTCGCCCGAGGGATCCGAATATTTTTCATCGATATTTAATCACGGATATAACTCACAGTTATAATACATTTGCGACTTCGTTTTCACAGCTGTGGCCGTCAGTATTTTTTATGTTTAAAAACTTATGAATTAACTATTACTATACAAAATATATACACACCGTCACGCCAGGTCCCTAACGGGGTAGGTAGAAAGCACCGAGTGCCAAACATCTCTGTCCTTGCAAACCTGACGCGCCTCGTCTTCATTCATCGCTCTCTTCATGCATATCTGTCTATGAAATACAAACTATTGCTAAAAAGGGATTCATTTAACAGTAAGCTGGCTTTAATAGTTCGTAATAGTTTATAACTGTGAGATAACAAGCCAGCTATGAAACAATAGAGTAACTATGAGCGTTTACGATCCATTTTAACTTATATTGACTTAGCAGTCGTAAATCTTTCAAAGAGCGAGCTTCCTACATTAGATATTCGTGTTACGTAGTTCGACGTGAAAATATTCTCGAGAAGCAATTAATATTTTGCTATCTAGTAAAATGGAGTTGCTTATTAGATATTATCTTAGCCGCATGTATCTACTGAGATTAGACTTGCCGTTGGAAAATTTTATACTGAATACAAAAATACGTACCTACTTCAAACAATATTTGAAATAACTGGAAACCACAGTTTAATTACGCTTTATTGTTGTATACAACGATCGGGCGTATTGGCATTCTGTCAACGTTTTCTTCTCGTATTATGTCCAAATTCTGGAGACAAGAGTGAATGAGACATGAGATGGGATAGACACCTACATGAGCACGGACGTTATTTTGGAGAAGAACAGAGCGTTACTGGGATCTAACAATTCTATTAGTCTTAATTAAACCGATCCGTTAGTTGCAAATTTAAAAAGCACAGCCAGCACCATTTGCTTAATGTGTCGACTATAAAGCTTAGAGACTGTTTTAACATGTGGTCCGCTAGCGTACTGATACAAAAATAAGGCTTACAAACATACATACATACATATATAGCTCCGGCGCCACAGAGATGGAAGACGTTAAAAAAAATGTCATTCCATGTACCTACGCCATTTTATGGAATTTCCTATACTGTTCCTATGGATATTCCTACATGATATTTCTAATAGACAACTGTAGAAGGCGCGTCAGTGAAAAGTGGATTGGCGCACGCGCGTTTTTGTATAATAATACTTCATTTATATAGCTTCCATAACCGGCTCGTGTCGATCGGCTTTCTTGTAGAGTTTGCTGGTTCTGCGTAAAGTTGTGGATACAACGAGATTTAAAAAAGGTAAAATTTTTAAGCCATTCTTATTACAAATAATATTACCGCATATTTGGAAATTGAAAAATATTTTTAGATATTATCTATATCCTGGGCTTCCCGTGATGTTAACAATGGTGATTTTATAAGAGTGATATAAGCCTTATCAATAGTTTCATACGAGATTAGTTTGAATTAAGAGATTTGATATGATCAGACTTTAGAAATAGCGAACGGTAAGTGATATGTTGTATTAACCTATCCAATTACCTTCAATATTTACTTTACGTACTTAATTATAACAGCATTTTTTTCGGTCGAGTTTTGTCGATCCTGATCGTAACACGGAGATTCAAATATTTGTTTTTTACTTTATCTTTGGGATATACTTTAGCTTTATTATTAAAAAATGTAAACTCGTTAACTTGCGATAAAGCGGCTATCAGAAATGTTATCGGAAAAAGCTTCCAATATAATCGCGTAACATCTTGACGGCTGACATGTGTATATATGTTAATAAAATATTAAAATTGCAAGCTGTATAGGAAAATGTTCAGTTAAAAGTTTGCAAAGTTATCGGTGTGGTCGCCAGTTAAGGTATGTTGGAACAGAAAGGTTTCTACGCTGTCGAAGACTTCTAGAGGCGTGGTCATATTTACTGTTATAGGCACTGAGACATATGACACTAATACAATTATGCCGTCGATGTATTCCGCACATTATGCCGCCCTATATCGACGTAACATAACAACATAGTTTCATACTTTGTTGACTTCGCTATTAACTTGATATTCGTTATTTAATAAGTACATACATGTACTATATATACTTTCATTAGAAACATAACTATCAAAACATTCTTAGTGATGATATAATTTATAACTCGTTTACGATAGCTACGCACAGAAAACTTTCAAATCGTAGGGCAATATTTAAGTTTGCTTACGTCCCTTACGGAAATGTAGCAATTTCTAGTGTGTTTCCATACAAACTTGACGCATTGGCCGTCTAGAGCTGTACGGACTCACAGGAATGGCCACGGATTGAAGCTAATTACTTCAGGGAATTTCGCACATACCAAAATCTAAGGTCTCTTTTATCCTTGATCGTTTTCGTATCGGAAATAAAATTCATTTAAGAAAAAAAGTTTCGAATTCTCTATACAACGTATTTGTCAGGCGCTCCAGTCTATCGGATATGCGTCGTATATATACGTCCGATCTCGTTAATTGCGGGAAGACGGACGGACAGACCACCCGCGCGATATACATATCGCGTTACACGGGGCTTCCTAGCGACGCTTTTTGTGTGATCGCATACGATGCGAAGCTGGTCGATTTATGAAGGCACAAGCAAGCTTTACATGCGTAAACTTTATCTCAGCAACTTGAAACTGCTTACGTAAAACTTGAATGAAGCTTCGAGTTATACGCTATTTAAGACGCAGTTCGCGAGAAATGTAGTCAAACATAAGTTATAATTAAAGTCGCGAAATATAAGACTAACTACATATATGTTTATTTATTAAATCAACCCTCGCTATAGCTGAAGTCGGGTGAAGATAAATGATAGTTGGAACGATTTTAAATAAATAATTAACAGTAGTTAAAAGTTGTTATGTCTGTATCTTTTATTTTAAAGGGTGAACTTATGTGTATTAATATATAATTATGTAAGTGTATAAATAAATAACCAATAGTACTTACAAACGTTTGAACTTTACACGAAATATAAAATAACTTTAGTAGTAAGCGTACTCGTAACAGTATCGTAGCCGTCTAAATCAGCTCTACCTACGAAAAAGCTTGTATAGAGCGACACAAACCAAGAACTGTTCTTTCCATAAGATAACTAAGGCCATTGTGGTTAGCCTATGACAGTTAGAGCGAGGTGGGCATGTTACCGTTAGTGTGCACACAGCCTGAATTCAATTAGGCCTGCATTACATTCTCTGCGGACGGAAATGCAGATGCATCTAACTAACGGTGCCCGCTAGTTTCCATTTTCAAATTGACATTCCAAAAAAAAAATCGTATTTAAAATACACTTTACATACTCGTAGATGCTAATTATATTTTGTGGTAAGAGTGTGGTTCCGTTAGCGTTAGCTATTTAAGCTATGTATAATTCAGACTTCAGGCATCTATCGCGTTTGAGACCAACTTCAAATAAGTAAGTACTAACTAATATGAACAGTCCTATATCTTAAAGTCTTTTTACCCATAAAAGCTTACTGGCAAATGAACAGCGCACGCTAAATGGACCAACAGACACTAAGTCGTATGTCGCTGCGCTTAAGAAGCAGTGGCAGAGCCCTCTGTGGGAGTAAAAATATAATTTTAAAAAAGAAAGACCTCAACAAGATGTTCAAACAAAATATTTAAAGATTATATCGTACACAGTCCGATGTACGATAGCGCGCCCCTCACAAACATTTGAATAATAAAAAAATTCCATAAGCAAGTAAGGTATTCTATTCAAAAAAATCAACATAACGTTATATTCTATCGATATACATCTAGCCAATTAATCAACGAACGCATGATTCAACTCCGGAAGTTTCGTCCCCTCATTTTTATGGCTAATGGCTCATCGGCATCTTAATTATCTGTTGTACGGCCGGCGAAAATATGTTTTTCTCAATTTTGATATAAAATAGTAACAAAAACAAACACGTTTATTTTGTTTACATCTCCTTTCATTAATTCTGACACCACGTCTAAGGCAGGCCTGCCAGTACAGTGTATAGCATTTTATCAACATTTCCTCGTTTTGAGTCTACAAAATAAGTCATTGTACGTAAGTAAGCTGTTAAGCGAGGCTGTATGTTTTTATAATGTCACAAACTAGGGGCCGTTACACTTTAAAATTAATTCTCACGGATCACGCACTTAAGATCCTGTCGAGGAGATGAGACCTGTTATTATTTCGTGATAGCAATTACGTCACGTTTAATATTTTCAACTCTATAATCTATATAATTGAGTTCAAAATTGTGTGAATGAGCATAGTAAGGTAACTCGCTCGGATCGAATCAGCTGTCACTTCACACGGAGCTTTGAGTAGTCATCTCTTGAATGTCGCCAGCTAGTCTGATTATCAAGGCTTTATTTATATAGAGTTGCAAGATTCCCAGTAAGAACACTTCGAAATTAAAAAGGCACCAATAAAAGGCACGCCCAATAAACAAACGATAAAAAAGTTATATGTCTCCTTCAATATATCGATAACAGTCATATTTTATCCCTTTAAGTAACAGTTTAAAAGCTTCTGCAGAATTGCAGTGATTTATAATAAATAAAATGTTATCCTCAAATTCACGTTCGTTTTATTATATCTGTGTTGACAACAATGTACACATAAGGTCCACTTTAAGCGGAGCCCGATTCGTGAGAAAATGTATAAGAAATAAGGGCCGTTTACACAGGAGGATGACTTAACGTAGCCTTGGAAACGACGTTCGTAATTCGTACTTTAAATTGTACGAGTAATTGCTACAATAATTCTCATCTTACATGGAAAACATTTATAGTTGTCCACTTCTATATAGCACCGTACTTCGCCCAGCCACCCACGAACTGAAATGCTGTTGTTAATAAAATTAATGTTTCGTGTGCAACGTTCAGTTAAAATGAATTGTTTTGAAAATATTTCAATTTTAATTACGAAAAACACTTTTTACATCACTCTATAGATATTCAATGGACACGTAATTACGAAATCTAAGAATGTGTTACGATTTGATATTTTTAATAAGGCTTTCTCATGCCCATTCGAATATACAAAAAAAAACCTACTTAAACCAATTTACAGCTGCTCCAGTATAGTAATTGTATCTCCATGAGATTAGGTTTATGGATAATATGTACAGGCCATTAATGAAATGCTCTCAAACAAATCACATCATGTATAAATGATTAATGAGAATGAGCAATTTTGATGAACCCCAAAAATAACATTGTGTTGCGACGGGCGCGATACTTTTCGCGGTTAATTGGGTGCCCAAATGAGCGAAGTGCCTTAAATGAGTCGAGGCGGCCGGATCAAAGAAGGCCACTTATTTATTGTGCGTCGCTGCTTAAAACTTAAAGCAGATTAGAGTTGACGTTGCCACGAAGATAATTTTAATGGCTCGCCTTCAAGTCGGGTGTAAGCAGATTCACGGTTGATGTGATTCGATTCCAGACTTTCACCCGTAAGTAGAAAGTGCTAACGTGTACACAAATTAAACTTATCAACACAAACATCTTTTAACGGAAAGATATTTTAATGTAATTTACGCAAACCGTTTACCGATATTCGGTAGCGTTTATCTCGAGCGCTGAGTGGATTTTTCGAAGTTTAATTGGAAAAGAGCGCTTTAAATTCAGTAGCGTGGTGATTAATAGTCTTACTTAAGATTTGGTTTGAATACTTCGTAAAGGATCCACTAAACGTTTATGTATTAAACTTGAAATAGTTACATTATTGCAAGAATATCTACCTAAATGTTTTATGGTTGTAAAGCATGGTAAAGAGGCAGACGGTTGCAGAATTAGGGCCAACAATTACATTTATATATATATTAATATAGTATGTAGAGACTTTTATTACCACATAAAATACAATCGTTTTACATTAATTCAGCCAATAATATTTGAAATCTTGTTACAAAAAAACATTGAAATATTGATGAGGTAGCACTTATTGAATATTGGTAGGGACTATGCAAATCCTTAGGACTTTTTTAAAACTAAACCTATATACCTATCATCGCCAGCCACAATACAAGCACGAACATTATTAATTTATACAATTCTATACTCGGCTACCTGATTCCATTAAGACAAATAAATTCCCTTATTATAACATACTTACCTATAGACATTGTAAATAAATTATATTTTTTTTAACACTCAAAAACAAAGACAAAGACGTTTATTTGCACAAATATGGGTACATATAAAGAAGTTACAAGTTTATTAGTTCAAGCGATATTTTGCCTTTTACCGCGTACAACGTATAATACACACGCACGCAGCGCATCAAGAGCTTCTTAACTTACAAAAAGTCAAGTTCGCAACGACTACGCCACTTAATATATGTATATAGAGCGCACGTCAGCGTTTCTTAACAAAAAATAAGCTCTTCAACGTGATTGGAGATCTCAACTCTTGTTTTTTACACGCAACGTAAAACATAAGAAAAACAAATGCCTATCTATAAAAACATAATAAAAACATATATGTGTAAAAACTTTTTTCCTTAATACTCTGTACACAGTAGTAATGATGTGTAACATTTTTATTTTGTAATTTTGTATAGTATCTACTTAATTTTCGTATTACGTAGGACAGCTGACTGGTTTGACGTTGTTAAAATGTAATGTTGACGCTCCGACAGGAAAACTAGGATAGAGCTCTTACTCCTCTATGATGTACTTATAAGTTCAACTAGATATTAAAGACCTATTCAGATATAGGCTATACTTACTACCGAGTACTAAGTATGTATATGTGCGATTTTCTCGTGGCTTTAACGTAAAGGAATATCGCTATGAGTAGCGAAACTTCATATAAAAACCAAGCGAAAAATCGCTCTATCTTTGTATCTACTCGCAACGGTTACTAATAACGCTTACTCGATACACAGTATATTTTTGTTATGAATAAAATATGCCGTGAAGCGATGGATATAAGCTAGTAATATTATATAATTACGTGTGCCAAATAATATCTGTCAGGGTCATTGCGACAAAATTATTCCTTCATCGTATCCTTCGCTTAAAATTATAAGTAATGATTTCCCGTATGAATATAGTTCAAACGTATCGCTACAGTATCAGGAAAACCAAATATCACGTAACTTCTGGTCGCCTTATTCAATGCCTAATTAATTAATGCATATACGAATTAATATTTCCTTACATAATATATACAATAATCAAAGTGCGCAAAAACAACTTGAATTGCATATTTTTCTTTGAGTTACTCCAAACTTGTTTTAAAATTCCTTTTGTTTATATAATGTTTAGGATCATAGTCATATGAACTTAATTTAATAACAGTTATTGCTGTTTTCTATCAAGTTTAGTAGGATGTCAAGCATAAGTTTATATTTAACTTAGTCAAACTTTATCATATGACGATAGAGCCAGTCATACTAAAAACATCCCAAGATCCCAACTGCTTCCAAGCCGTTTGTGAATAGCAGCATACAAACGTTACCTGGTTGTAAAACAAATACATCCTACATAACACATATATATACTAGTATCGCGAAGTAATTTATGTAACCATTTAATTTATCTAAACACATCAATATGCCATCTCGCTTCAAAATGAAACGATATCAGTATGCGGCCGGCCTTAATCTGATGCTGTCCCTCAACATATCATTACATCACAAGACGGCTCCGTGCCTCACTAATATCTCATTCACGCATGCATCACTCTCGTTACTATCTATAATATCAGTTTTCGACCACGCTTGATCTCTATGACCCTTGATTTCGGCTACCGTAGGCACGATGTTTTACGCATAAAAATAAAACTGCACTCAAACGCACAAAACTTAAGGTACAAATCGCTTTGACGAACAAAATACGGCGGCAAATCGTTTGATTCGGCTCATGTTAACAATTCGAGATTAATATGTTAAATAGCCACATCTGGTCGCGGAGATTCTAGTACGGTTTCGACAAAATAAATATACGATATTTTTATGTGTGACAAATTAGCTGCACGAATACATTAAAGTATTTAATCAAAACATGTTTAAGAAAAGATGACATAAAAATAAATCACCGGACTATGAATAACTTTTCTCGAAAGTCTCCGTCAATTGAATTAAAATTATCGTGCACGGGCTTCGCAATAATTTTGTTCTCTCATTGCTTTTTCCTCTGCATTCGGATCGAAATTTCGCAATAAAAGTCATCGTCGAAGCGAAGCCATTAAATAAATGAATGGTGAATATGGAGCAACATCCTGCGCTCGTAGGAAGTCGGACCCGTTCGTGACTAATAGCGGAGATGAGAAGATGCGCGAACGCATTGCAAACGATCCGGACGCTCATTGTTTTTACTTTCTAGCAATATTTTAGGTAACATAATTATTCTTCGTAACACGCTCGACTAGACCTTTATATTGTATACATGTAGCATTCGTATAAAACATTTTATATATTTGAACATTATAACTGAACTTAGTAATATTAATGATTATTATGAAAAAACTGTTTCACTGATTTTATATTAATACAGACACAGATGTAGATTAATTTAGGCTTCGCAGTAATTTTGAAAGTAAAACAGCTCTTTCTTCTACTTATGCTAATAACAATGGCTCATCACTATTAATAAAAAACTTCATGTGAATGTGCCCTAAATTGTATTGAACGTCAACTCGCCGTAAAGTACAAGGACAGTGTTAATGCATTCCCGCACTTAAGTGCCAGTGTTAAGGTCAGCTGGACCTTATGTGTATATTACACTAAAACGCTTATTTTATACTGTTTGGTAAACGAAAGAACAGTACCAACTCCCAAACACACGATATTCAGGGACTTAATAATATTCTTACTTAACTAAAAACCAATTTATTATTTGCTGCTACAAATTCTTTGAAAATTAAATGTTGAGAACTTTGTATTTGAAATGAAATACTTAAATGACGTAAAATGTTATGTAAATATAAATGTTATGTTTAACAATAGCTCAGAATAAATTTATAAACATTATCTAATATCAGCTAATCGTAACACCTCAAAATAACAATAATAATTTACAAATGAACTGTACATTTATCAGTATAGTTAAAGTCATGGAAAATATGTGTTCTCTGTGACTAAATAATTCGTATCGACATAACCTTTAACATTAAGCATACCGTCTTTTTTCCACCGTATATACCTACATACATATAAAGTTTAGCGCGAGTACGTTCAAACTTAATCATTGCAATGTTCAGAACACTAATAAGCATTCGAACACGCTGACCCACATAAAGATCAGTGCACTAAATCATACAAGATATGATAGTACATTCCCGGTGCTTTATCATATATAAATCACTAATGGGAACAAATTATTCATGCGCATAGTAAGGAGTCGGGATCGTGAGTGCAACTCTTGCATTTCTTCAACTGTTATCGAATTTATAATAAAGTAGATATCGTTCGGGTATTGTGAAATTGATATCAATTTACATTCGAAACCCTTAGTTCGAGTCTAAAGCTGTGAGATGGTCGATAAGCCCGCGGTCTCACCTGTTTCGATAAAACAATGCTGATATAACCTATTAACGTAGTAACGGGTGTCGTATCAAGGATCAGTTGAATATTATGCCACCAATTCTCAAATTACCGCTTGCCCTTTGTGCTGACACTCTTTAGAACAGTAAATTGACCTGATACCACCCGTATTCGCCTGTTCCCTATTCAAAACATTAATATAATGAATGTAAACTACGCGTTGTTTTTATGTAAACAATTACTTGATAGTTAATCTTCTTAATAAGTAAGCATAAATCGTTACATTATACTCATTATGTCTTCAAAATACTCGATTTATCTAAAATTAGGTAGTGCATATTTGAAGAACGCACAAATTCTCCAAAATTATAAATGCGTCATACGTAAGACTTCAACGCGGTATGTTAAGTTACTATTAAAGTCTGAGACATCTGATCCGGCATTGAAGTGCTATTATTTTCAGTCGGCACAAAACCTATTTGAGTCCATATACTAAAAGATTACGGTATTCTATTTCAGTCGGTCACCTGCCATTTTACTTTGCCTATTTCGTTGTAACATCATGAAGCACCAGCTATTATAGTCATTCATGCTATACTGAGAACAATGGCAACACTCGTCTTATAAGGCGTCTGGTGACAATTGTCTCCAGCGACTACATATTTTATCAAAGAAGCGTCAATTTTCAACTAAATATAAACAGGACAATAGGTTTTCCGTCAATTTAGCTCTCAATAACCTAACAATAGCGGTTCCTTACGGGTCAGCTTGTAATTGCACAAGTATTTTTATTAATAAATAAAGGACATTATTTCTATACAAACAGATAAAGATCTATTACGAGTTTTATAAGTTTTTTTGTTATAATTTATTACTTAATTTGATGATTCAGACACAGTACATATTGTGTGTCATTTAAGTATGTTCGCAAGAAATGTATAACTTATTTACTATAATAGACGGATATATTACAAAAGTATGCGTTTAATAGATTTTTTTTTAAAATTCCTATGTTAATCGATCTCCTTTTAAGTTGAATAGATTCCGAAACGTTTCTGATTGTCGATCTATATCTCCAACGCAATTGTATGACCATATGTACTTGTATGGTATACTTTTATAAGTATGATACGATTTAATAAGAAATGACGCTGATAACAAGCGATATATTAAGTTAAGGCATACTGAGCGCGATTAGGACTTGGATGGATGACCGCTAGGGGTAAACTTTTGCATGTTAACCATGCTATGTATTATTAGGTACAGGTAACTATCATCAAACCCTTCCGGAGGTCATAATGGTGGCTTGAATATATCCGACACACGAGTTGACCACTAGGTCGTATATCCTACAATCCACGTTGGAGTAGGTTGGTAGAGCAGGCTTATAGCCTCTTGTAAATAAGGAAAAAACCTATGACCAACAGTGGGGTGTAAATACGATTACAGCCAGGGAAGAAACCGTAACTGTACTGTGTGTAATATCAGTGTGCGTAACGGGGAAGCTTTACTATAGTACCTAAAACGATTTTTAGAACTTTACTGCTTTTTTTAAACTATAAATACATGCTGTTGCGTATGAACTGACGACCCTAGCTTTGAAATACATAGAATTATCTATTTCCTACGCTTAAAATCACACAGTATTTGCAACTACTACGAAAGTTCATTTTAAAATCCATTTCACGTGAAGTGTTGTTCAAAAATATTATTCAAAGACAATAAAACAAAGTAAAAAAAAAAAAACAGAAATAAACTTTATGTCGCTAAAAGAGCACGTTACACAATTAAAGTTGTCGCCGCTACGGTAGCAGGAACATAAATTACAGTGATATTGAGGTTTTTTTTTTGTATAATGTAGCATAATATAATGCTACCGTGTGATTATCAAGCTAATTCCACCAGCTGGCCCAGGGAAACGGCGCTGACGTTACCATTTTGTCAGTAAAATGAATATGTCTCTCGTCGTTTGGAAGTAACGCTACGAACTGAGAAACGCGTGGCGAGTCTGAGATTTGATCTCAAAATTATTAAACTACATCTGTTTTATTTATAGTACGATCAAACAGGTTTTTTTATTTTATCAATATTAAGTTACAGTACGTGCAATATTTTGTAATATTTTCAATACTGATAATTTTACTTAATAAAATGTGTTCGATCTGAATTAATTATTAATGCGTTTCAAAATTTTTGACCTTTATTCTTTACTTTTATCTCATTGAAACCAATTAAAAAATAAGAATATATAGGAGTTGTACGGTACGGTAAGGTATTTTGAAATTAAACCTATCTAGCGCATTAGTTACACATGCAAAGCCTGTCCATTTTCAAATCCGAGTGAGCTCTATCTCCTAGCTCGGGCACGTGATGAAATTCATAAACATAATAAGCAGACTTTTAAAGTGAGATCGAAAAGATCCTATTATACTGTTCTTAAACACGCCAAGCGTTTCTCAGTCCGCACCTTTAGAGAGAGATTTGTTTGCCCGCCACGTAACGGACCATTCTTACGTTATTATACATTCATAAATTTACTGCAAATTTTTATATGCATAATTGCCTTCCTTATATGCACACTCTCGTCACACAAGTATTATATCTAGAATAAATGTACAATCGCTGGTACAACGAAGGGGTCACGGCTCTTTAAAATGGCGGAATCATTACGTTTCTAAATCTACTCAGCAATATACCTATTGTCAATTGTATCTTTAAAATTTAAAAGAAAATATGACAAAATTGTAATTTAATTAAAATCTGTACAATTTAATGATGCTGCGTATACCGAAAGAATGTATGTATTACGGACAGTTCTGTAAAATAACAATAAACCCAACTTACGTGGATAAAAAATTATAAAAGATATTATCAACCAGCGTTGAAGAATCGTTGCCTTCAATGATATTAAGTACAATGTTGCTTTTGAGGTTAAAAAATTATCCTCAGCGTTAATTGATATCCTAAAATTTTATTAATGCTATTCAGGTCATATTCAAAGGTCGTCATTATTTGCAAAAATGCATGCCTTGGTCAAATCCTTGATCAATCTGGCGGCGCGGATGCAATTTTTATCTTATATCTATAAGAGGTTAATTAAAATAAACGACTATCTTTTGCATGAGTATATTTTATGTTAAACAAGTTTACGTAGGTAGGTAAATAAATAAAATAAATAAATGAGATACTTGATGGTAGATACCCGTTGCTTTCGAACATTGTTAATAATTGCATAGACACAAAGCAAAATCACTTATTTGCATATATACAAGTATAAATATGTATTTTAGAGAAACAGATCACACCAGGATCGTTACTGAAAAAATAGAATTTTTAAAGTAGGTATACATTGATTGATAGCCATACTTTGAGTGAAAACCCCTATAATACAATATCGTATATCTTAATTACATTTGATATAGCATCATAATACGATCATAACAACCTTTTGTGCCTTTTTTATTGCATAAAAATAATATTTCTCTGTGTTGTAAGTTAACTTCCTTATACAAAAATTATACAGATAATCGGCTTAATTATCGTTAGTAACGTTTTTCTACGAAACAAAACCTCGCCAAAGCGACTGTTACGACCATTTACTTACTTTAAACCACCAACTTACATTTTATATAGCATATTTGTGGTCTATAGATCATATCGCGTGCGTAGATGTTGATCGTACACTGTTTTAATCGGAACATGTGACATTTTGACACAATTAACTGAATTATCTCATTGACACATGTAATGATATTGTGTATACTCGTACAGAGTATAAAACGAAGTCGCTTTCCGCTGCCGCTTTCCCTATGTATGTATCTTTAAAACTATGCAACGGATTTTGATGCGGTTTTTTTAAATAGGTACAGTGTTTCAAGAGGAAGGCTTATATGTATAATAACATCCATTATATAGTGGAGAAATACTGTTATTTTTGAGGTTTCTAATGTGATGTCGTAAATAATTACATTTTTTGCTGTGGTGGTGGAAGGAAGTCGCGGGCAAAACCTAGTTATCATTTTAAATGTTTCTGTAGAAATCTATAGCATTATATAAATTTATTATCATTATTCATGCCGCACAAATTCCTGACACGAGTATCTCTGTGGCGTATTTTTCAAGGCGCCTCAAGTTCTATAAAGAGATGCGGCTAACTTGCGTAAGTGGATACCTATAGTACATTTGCATGATGATCGAGTACAGATTCGTATATATTTTTGTATAGACATCATACTCTACATTCGTGTGCGAGTAGTTGTTCGCAAATTGTCTCGACCACCACGGCAACCGTTGCAACTCTATTTCTTGCTAAATAACAATAGGTACCTTCATTGTTTTGGTTTCAATTATGGTATCGTGTAGTAATCGCATACATTAACAAAAAGTCCAGTTATTAAAAAAAGTCTTTAAAATCTCCCTCGTAAATTTCCAATGTTGCATAATACACAAATATCACTTTCGAAAGTGATAAAAAAAATCTTGAGGCCCGCGTCAAAGGACCCTTCTCTTTATATCGGTCGTAATTGTATCTCGCAGTTCCGCAATAACCCCGAATGATATACGCATCTCTTACTTGTGTTACTTTTACGTTTTATTACGATTTTACCTATTACCCAACTTTTATAAACGTGATGTGAAATTTTCTCTTGAGGCCCTCGTCTCCCCGTTAGCGACCAACTAACACACGCAGAAGCGATAGGTTATATCTTCACTAGAGAGTATAAAACAAAGTCGCTTCCCGCTGTCTGTCCCTATGTGTGCTTAGATCTTTAAAACTGCGCAACGGATTTTTTTAAATAGATAGAGTGATTCAAGAGGAAGGTTTATTTGTATAATAATATATGTCGTGATACGTCGAGGTGAACTAAATACACATTTTACGAAATTCTACCTCCAAAGAAAATTGCGAGGGCGGGGGCGAGACGAACTCGCGGGCAAAAGCTAGTGTGACATAAAGAAACTGGGATACAAACGTCATCTTGACAAAAAATCGCTCCATCTGCAGCGACGAAACTGCCTTTGATGTATTATCATTTTTGTTATATTATCTGTGATACACAATACAGATTATTATTAATACTGTAGAAATCATGTCTAGATGTAAAAGAAAATACATCGTAAAATCTTAAAGAGTCTGAAGAATCTCTTTGTATATTGACAAAAAACATTAGCTACCATTGCCTTTATCTAGCATGTGAAAAATACGCGTTTCTCGTCTGTCGCTTCTTCGTACGCATTGGTACCTATATATTTATTTATATGTTCAGTTATAACCATACATCTGTATGTAGCAAGTTGTTGGTGAACGTAATTTTTAATGTATAGTCGTGTAAATCAGTAATAAAACCGCAACTCAAATAAACGCAATGTAACTTGCGGCTATAAGCGTTTTGTTTTTTTTACACACAATTTACACACACACGCATGAACATCGATTGCAATGGTATTTTTCAAATCTTTAGTTTTATTAAGCTGCATAATCGAAATACGGAGAACATTCTGTTCCAAATAGGACCGGCAAAATTTCACAGAAACATGATTTCTTTATTTATCAATTAGCTTTTGCCCGCGACTTCGTCCTTCCCCCGCCGCAAAAATGTAATTATTTACGACATCACATTGGAAACCTCAAAAATAACAGTATTTCTCTGCTATATAATGGATTGTATTATACATATAAACCATCTTCTCGAATCACTCTACCCATTTAAAAAAACCGCATCAAAATCCGTGGGGTAGTTTTAAAGAACTAAGCATACATAAGGACAAACAGCGGAAAGCTACTTTGTTTCATACTATGTAGTGATTACAGCCATTAAAAATTATAGAAGACAAATCTGTCGTTTTCATTCTAAATAGTTTCGGATGTAGCGAGACTTCATCATTGATTTTATAGCATAACATTCGACAAAAGCCATGCATCATTGATCATGTCTTAGTCATCTATTTCTCAATAACTTGTTAGTATACGTTACAAAAATTCGGATGTCGTCACATTGTAACCCTCATAATATGAGCCAACAGTTGTAATATAAGCACAATTACGAGCAAAATATACCGTGGTGGAACTAGGGCTGTGACAAAACAAGTACTGATTTATTTATCTGTCTACACATTGATCCAGTTTTTTTTGTTTCTTACGCCAACTGTTTTACAATAATAGTAAGCATTTTAAGCCGATCAATATTTAACTATTTGCTGAATTACAGTAATTTAATTAATCAGTAAATGTAACAAATACTGTGATTAATTGATTACTATGTAGGTATTTTATAATTATCAGTGATTAAGAACAGTGCGTTGTAATAAAGTGATTTGATCGAAATGGCATATGAAACGTTTTATTTTTGTTGTTGGCCTATGTTTTTATAATTACCTTTATGTGACAACCCTATCTCGAATTGATATTTGAGCGGACGGGACGGCAACGGCTTAATTATTGTTATTCCTACACAACCACTGTTCGTATCAGTGTAATTGCGGTACGAGTCATCTTTGTAGGACAGTAATATTTTCGTTTAAGCCATTTCGATTCTGTACAACGACCTTGCGACGATTGTTACGTTCGATATGCATTGCACTCGCATTCATTCTCATCCGGGAAAGTTGTGCAATAAAAAGCTACTCCATTTAATGTCTCAGTAAAGAAATATCAATTTCCGTAATGATATAATTCTTAAGAAATTTATTAGCCGATAATTACGAGTACATGTGTTTAAGTGTCTTACGGTATCTCGTAATGAAAATATTAACGGCGCGGACGGCGCAAGATCACGTCGCCAGCCGGTGCCCGCTCATTGATACTATTACGATTATTAAAAATTTCATCTAAATATTGAGTACACGCCGTGTTGTAACGGGTACAAACCGATCACATAAAAATGAGGTTATTCAAAAAAATCTATTTAAAAGCTGTACAGTTAATTCACTTAACAGCTGTTAGACTTACGAATATGGGTTTTTTTTTAATATCATACATTATGCCTTAGTTGGTTTAACACTGTCTTTAGCTAACGGTTTGCAAGTAAAAGTATATGACACATTCATAAACTAACACACGATAATCTGACAGACATTAATATATAAACTGTTGCATAAATAATTAATTAAATAATATTGACATGGAAATATATAAAGTACAGGACCTATTTATCAGTAACGGGTCATTATTGAGCCACAATCGAATTAATTAGCCAAAATGATACACAGGCTATTGTATCAAAAACACTGAGGTTACATCGAAGGAACCTTAACCTACATCAATATTACATTACACGGTGTCATATCAATCTTCGGTGACGATTAATAACCGTTGCTTCCAATGCTTTTGTATCAGAATCATCGCCTATTGTGCGCTATATGTAAAATTTGAGACACACGGTCAAAATGAACGTGCAGCGTTCGTATGAATGCTACATATGAAAATCATAACAATTTTTTTTGTCAAGATTAAAGTATTTTTTTACATTGATAGATTCGCATACATATTTTTCATTGCTAAGAAAACATACTATATAACGGCCCCATTTTTTTTTATACACTTAACCTAGCAAACAGACAGACGGACCACCTGATGGTAAGTGGTCACCGTCGCCTATGGACATGTGGAACACCAGAGGAGTCGTCCGTGCGTTGCCAGTTTTGAAGGAGAGCTCTGGTCACGCCTTTCTTGAAGAGCCCCATGTCATAGCGCTCCGGGAAAGCCTCAGATGGAAGTTCATTCCACATTTTACATGTGCGCGGTAGAAACGAACGTTTAAACCCATGAATACAAAGAAAGAATAAAAGAAGAAAAATAAAATAACAGCTTTACAATAACGAATAAACGAACCGTTCATACCCGCTTCATGTTTTTATAATAATTCGACGTGAATCTAGCACCAGTTTTAGTTCACTAAACTAGACAGCGCTGTTTCGCACGCGTTAATACATTTTTCAATAGCGCAGCATAAAAATTGGAGCCGGCAAATTGTTTATACTTTTGTCTCGGTGCTAGATAGAGGTTCATTCATACGCGCGTTATACGAAAATATTCGTCTTGTTAAGCAATGACCGTATCATCATTTGTTATGAAACTCCGACATCGGATTGTATGTCGGCCATTTGTAGACTGTACACAGATGACACTTGGAATTAAATGTGCGCACTGTTCTACAAAACTATTGATTACACCTAATGAACGGGTAGCGTAGGCGTTGCGACTTCTACCGCGATGTAGCGCGTTTGATATTCGGGTAAGACAAATGATGTACGCGTTACGTTAAATAAAAATTAAATATCTAAGTGTTAATATTTTAATATTATTTTGTGGTCGCACGTCTGACATATATATTGCTACAGAAATATAGTAGGTGTAAAATACACGTGTGTACACGAAATTAGTTCATTTATGTTCAAACAGAGTATAGTGACAAATTTATAATTTGTGCGTATTATTGTTTTTTAAATGTAAGTACCAAGTTACCGTACCAGCTTTTAAATTGCACCACATTAACAATAAATTGTAAGTGTGTACGTAAAACATTTTTAACACCTTTATCGAGACAAATGAATAAAAAATATATCACAGATAAACTTTGTTATATCACACTTAATATATTTGATTTAAAACTCTTATCTTGCATTTCAGAACGATTATGCGAAAACGTGCCAATTTAACGGTATAGCGAACATAACGAGCGGATAATTACCATCTTCATAAAGACGCTTAAAAAAATTACTGAATAAAAAGTTAAGAACATAATATGCAGGATTGAGCCATTGTCATTTTACGAGAGCTTGGTTTTTTCAATAACAATAAGATGTTGCCAATTATACCGAAGTGTACATTTTATTTACGATTTAATAAAAATTGCAGTCAACAAAAAGTTATAGAGTCGTAACCTTGGCTTAAACGGCTCTCCTCTAAGGATTGTTTTAAAGAAAACATTTATATAGAGAATTCGCGATAAAGAATAACGATTTATTTGCAAGCAATAAAATAAATTTCTCCGATCATGAATCAGCCATTTAATTACGTAGTATTCACGTCGCAGCCTAACGACAATACGGGGCTTGCCAACATTTGGCAACGGTTCAAAGTTCACGCAATTAATTTCAATGGCCGATTTCTAGAATCGGAGCTACAGGACCGTGTCACGATGCGACTAATTCACTGGCGATTTTGTAATAATATCATGGAATGATTGCGTTGACTTTGTCGCAACGAGCAATGAAACTTTTGGGGAGGTTGGGAGCGTTGCGTAACCCAAATTCTATGACGATGGTGTAAATAACATGATATAACTTATTATCTGTTGACGACCATTATTACACCTTTCAAACGTCATCATCATTACGTAACCATTGATTATGTACCGTGCACACAATATTATTGGGATTATTTTGTTTCAAATATTTGCTCTTGTTTCAGAGTGCCAAAACCACCGCCAAACTGTCTACCGCAAATGAGATTATACCCAATTACCACGTCCAAGCGCAAATAGGTAAGTGATCGATTCATTTAACAATTGCATTTAATGAATAAGTTAGTAAATTTGAACAACTGGAAATTGTATAGCAACAAGTATAAGAATTATTAAAAGAAAGGTTAATTTGTAAATAAAAGTAAAGTAAGGATTACGCTTAGTATTTAAAAAACCAAAAGGGACCATCATATTCTAGACGAAACAACAAAAAAATGTCAAAAAGACAAAGGATTGTTTTTGTCCATACCGAAAGCATAAAATTTCTACTGCTAACCAGCTGTAGGTAGGTACTATTTATTGTATCTTACATGGTGTAGTAGATCAATGGTTCTCATTGGAACAAGTAGGTGAGTTGATCATATGTTATTCGAAATTGGAGACTGATTATATCAGATGATCTCAATGCCTGTGTACTAGTACCAGAATGTAAAATTTCAGTTTAAAGAAAGTAATCTATGTTCAATCATGGACCTATTAATAAAATACGACTATGTTAATTGCAATTAACAATACCTGAATAGTTACATACATTGTCTTATCTGGAACATAGTAAGATAAAATTAATTCTGCTAATGCAGCGCGTACGGGCGATTGGTAAGGCCCGTAATGCTACTAGCTTATTATAATAAACGTGGCGGGATCGCGGGCGGCAACACGGTATGACCCCGCGGCTGCGATTAGTCGCTACCAGAGTATCTGGGGACCCCCAAACATGCTACGCTACGCTTATACGGAGATCAGAAGTGGTAATCTAACAAGCCTTGCGCGGAGGTGGAATGTGCTTGTTTATTTTGTATCCTTGAATTAGATAGCATGGGACCGTTATGGAGTTGATATTCGTTGAATAGAAATAATGTGGTCAGAAAATGGTGAGTGTGCCATCGAGATTGGAAGCTTACAATATATTGGACAAATCTGTCGAACTCCAATTATATTTTAGTTTTTAGTAGTTAATATTTTGTTTATGGTGAAATGCAATGTAAGATCAAATATCCGTAAGCTGCAATAAATGTATAGTGATAAGACGAAGTAGTCGCCGAAGAACCCACGGAAAACCTTTAAGTGTTCTGAGTATATGTACTGAAACAGTTTTCAAAATGGAAACTCAGGAAGCACTGCCAATAAACGGCAAGTTTAATTGCTGTGGATGAGCTTTTGACAGGATTCAGTACTTTTTGACGCTAATAACAATCTATAAATATCTCATAATAATCCAATATTCGTTATGTCATAGTGTGACATTTTTAATAATGATAGACTATAGATATTACATATCAGATATCTACATATACCTATGGATAAAAATATGAAGCCCGTCCAAATGTATAATGAAAAGGTGTTAGCAATATATGCGTACTTTAAAACATTTAGACACTTAAACGACTTCTATGATTAAGTAATGAAATGTGTACACTTTGAAGCATTCCGAGTCACATCCAGTGAGAATCTAGTTCAACGATACTCCGTCGTCCATGGCACCGCGCGAACATTGCACGTTGCGATACATAGTGTGGTAAATGTGCGTCGTATAGAAATTTTCCTAATGAATCCAAGCAATTTTCCGCCTTAAATCTATGCAAATGTGTGCAATTTATGCGGCTTCTCACTTTATGTCGAGCAGAGTAACGACTGTGACGCGATCCTAAAATAGGAAGCGCGGGTGCCGGTCGCATTCAAATCGGTCGAGAACTTATCACTTCTCAGAACCAGCGCCTTATTTCTGGGAAACTAAACTCTAATTCAGCAAAAAGCGGTCTTTCTGAATTGGTGAGCGCTGCGACTGATAAACAGATGTCGATCGTAGATAAACTTAACCGAGCGCGTGTTTCGCAACTGATGTCCGAGATGGACTGTCACACAAAAAAGTCGTCTATGCAAACAAGACTGTTTATTCAGTTTTACCTCCTTTGCTACTGCCTCGTTTGACTGCCTCGTTGGTCGGGCGGTTGCTAGCGCGACTGCCGATCGGGAGGTCCTGGGTTCAAATCCCG
>DWDX01000505.1:0-25978 GCA_018245675.1 Agara michaeli
AGAAAAAAGTAGCCTATGTTCAGCGCAAGACCCTCAAGTATCTATATATGAAATTTCATCACAATCGGTTCAGCGGTGTGGCCATGATGACGTCACAGACAGACAGACAGTTACTTTCGCTTTTATAATATTAGTATGGATAAAACAAAATGTTTATAATATTTTTCTCTGTCTGTCTGTCTTTCTGTTTGTTCGGGCTATTCTCGGGAACGGCTGAACGGATTTCAATGGGACTTTCACTAGTAGATAGATGAGGTTATAGGGCAACATGTAGGCTACTTTTTATACGGAAATTTCCGCGGCATCGTCGATAATAATAAGTAACGCTTTCAAATTCTTCTATAGAAGTCGTAATTCAATTACAGAAATAGTTAAATATTATTTGTCATACATGAAGGTAAAAATACAGTAATATATATAACGTGATACATATATTTGCGGATAGTTACGAAATAATCAATGTACTATATTTTATTATACAATAAAATACGAATGCTTATATTTATCGCCAACTTGAATGTACGCACGTCCATTGTGTGGGAATTGCGTTACAATATTAACTTGGAATGTTCGAAAGTTACCTAACTACGCGAGTTAGTCGATTGGGAGATAGTTAGGAAGTTAGTATAGTTGGATAACCAAATAGTATTTGATTATATGTATTTAATAGCAATAGGTACCGTATTGAGGTACTTAAATATAATTCGACTATTATCGCTATTCACTACATTGGGGCTTGTAATTTTATAAGATTTGAAAGATGGTAATTGTTGGTAATTGTACGGAGATATTTAGTTCATACGATTAGCTTAGGTCTCTTTGCATAATATGGCGTGTTTTGCCGCGCCGGTGTCGACGCGAGCGGCGTCCGGCGAAAGCATTAAAACCATAATTACTGGTTACGTTCAATGGCGTTCCGTTTTGTTCTCGTCTCGTTCTGCGGCTTTTATTATTCTCTCTATAAAACAACAACGCCATCTAGTTTCAATCCGGAGCATTTGAACGACGATTACTCGCGCGACTGTACTGCACCCGCGTCGATCGCTCTTACCCCTGTTTTTAATTAATGCAATAACAATTCCCCCTCCCGGTCTCTGGTGTTTGACGCTTTGCAAATGTTCGAGCATTTTAAGGGGTTAAATTTTTGGGGTAGAAATTTACGTGACACCTTTATTTCGACCTATTTCGTTAAGCGTCGCCTGGCGCACGGAACTGGAGCCCCGCATTCATTCTGTCACGGTTTTTGTGTGATTAGATTAGTTTTGTTTATGGTTTTATTTTTTGTTAATTTTGTTTATGCAATATATGTAGCGTGGAATATACAGTCTGTACATTCGAGGAAACTGTCATCGTGATTTCTGGATGAGAACCAGATTTTGTATACTCGTGTATCTAATAAGATCTCTCCGTAGAAGCCGCCAAAGCACTGGCGACGCGCCGATTGTTGGAAATGGCCATAGAAAATGGTGACCCCTTCCTTACCATCAGGTTGACCGTGTGCTCTTTTAACTAACTACTACAACAAACACTTTTTTTCGACCCTTTTTTTGGTTCAGTCCTGAACCAGGTCTCCTCTTACAGTGAGAAGAATTTAAGCCATAGTCCAACACGCTGGCCAAGTGCGGATTAAAAAATTTCACACACCTCAAAAAATATTATATAGGTACACTAGATCATCTCTAAGGTGTGCAGGTTTCCTCGCGATGTTTTCCTTGACCGCTATAGCGAGTGATATTTAAATTTAAATTATATAATGCACGTAAAATGCCCGAGACTTGGAGGATGAATTTGAAACCACTAGGATATCATTACTCAACTGCACTACAAACAACTGTAAAACATTTATTCGTGCACTCAAAAAGTTTCAAACAATTCGGTTTATTACATTTGAGATAAAACAAACAGGGGAATCCGCCTATAATTACAGCAGCTCTCGTATCAAACGTATGCCTCTTATCATTTAATCATTGCACAAACACCAGCTAAGTATACTCATTTATCATCTCCGTGTACGTAGCGTCTTAAGAAATATTTACCTCTCGGAGGCTTGGTACGGTATAAAACTGGCAAACGTGCATTATCCGCTTGCGTCCTATTGATATCAAGACGTGACTTAAGGCGTACATCTCGTTGTAGGATGCAATATATCTAGCGGGTCTACCGCTGTCGAGGTGGCGGAAGAATGCGAAAGCTTACCCGTGGTCCCGGTAAACGCGCTCGTGGGGTGTTAGCCGGTTCGAGTCTGGTTTTACTTTCTGTAGCCCCCGACAGACGGGCGTCCCGGACGGTTGGGCATCCCGGGAAAAGAGCATGCGATATATTTGCAAGTAGTGTCATATATGGTAGCGAGCAACCAGAGGATGCCAATGCGACGTCGGCGTCGAATAAGAGCTTCTTTTTAGTTCTCTCGAAATGATTCTCGTAAATGATGTAGGATAATTAGTGATTTCGTGCCGACAACATACTGATGTCGATCTACTTTTAATGTCGATCACACCGGATCGACTTTAAAAGCACCACCATTTCAACCACTGTGTCGGTTTTCAAAGTCCGCTCACGCTGTTGTGTCCCGATTCCGAAATGTTGAATGGGCACACGAGGATTTCCTGTCCAATCGTCACGGGTGCAAAAGCAATTTAAAACGTCATTTAGCCTATAAAAAGTAACGTGAAACCTTTCAAGGCGCAACACGCGCCACTGGTGACAGAGGAATACGTATAAAATTTATACGCAACGACAACGACAACAACAACAACAACTGTCTTTGTATCACAATGAAACGCCACATTGGATATTAACGAGTGCATTGCCGCAATAAAATCACGGTAGGTATTAACGAACAATGAACAGTTGATGCGAATTAAGAGCATTAAATATTTTATTGACGATGTAAACGACGACGTTAGGGATTTGTGGCGATAATAATTAATAAACGATCCGGTGATTTGTGGGTTGCTCTAATTATTATGAGCTCATTATTTCTAGCTGTTGTCCGCGTGATCGAAAGAATTTGTGTTGTTCATACGTTGTTGCGCCCGGAGCGTCATCTCTAGCGCTTATTTGATTAAAACGTTTTGTCCCGTGGAATTGAGATATATTTTCACGAAAAAAACTAGGGGCTTTACCTCGCTGGTATCGACGGAGGCTTTTGTAGATAATTTCGTCTATAACACCTATCTAAAACTCTGAGTGTTTCGAATAACTTTTGAATTAATTTGATCCACAACTAAAAAATGTACTCATCACACTAATATTTGTCTGAGGGGTGGGAATCGAATCCACGACCTCTGGCTTAGCAGTTAGCAATCGAGCACTGGAAAAAACAAATCATCAATATAATTTGAAGCTGGTAGTCTCTGTATCTCACGACGATGCAAACATGAATTGTGGCATAATTACTATCAGTACAATTATTATTCTTCAGAATAAATAACATTAATTAAACTCTTCAAATAACGTAAGTGGAATAATAACAGCCGCGTCGGCTAAAGTTAAATTCTTTCAAACCTCCGGAGCTAACCACTGAAATAATAATACAATTACGCACCCCAAACTAGAGCCTCGCAAACTTGTGAAATGTCAAAGGCCGTCTTTAGTAGTTCCATCGCGTAATGTATTATTATATAATAATATGGATACCCATTAACACTTAGGTGAACGTTTCGTTGAATAAATCCTAACGATACAATTTTACGGTTCGAAATTTGAATTTTATCTTAACGAATTCGCAACGGCAGTTACACTACCCACGCAATCTCGATATAATTGGATTGCTGTATTAGCAAATTTCCGCGGGGCCCTTAATCCTATCCGTGACTGGAATAATGAACGATGTTTTCAAAGGCTTTTCTGTAGAATAATGCCACCATCGATTTCTCGGCGCCAAAGGAGCTTTTCGTGTTTTTCATTTTGCAAAGAAATCGGTTTCCCCCTAATATGGCTGTTATATTTTTCCTTTGGAAAGTCTCCCATAATGTAATGAGTCACCTTTAAGAAAAAAAATATTTCTTACGTATTTGTATTGTATGACATACGTACGTACCCCCGAATGGGCGATTTAGATTGATTATATTTCCGTCACCTAAGAAAACAGCGTTATCCGTTTTTAACTCTTAGTCATTTAATTTACGTTCTAGTTATTCGTTTTGGAGACTATAATAATAGCTTGATAGCGCCGTAAGAAAAGGGGATTTGGCATTTAAACTGGTTCAAATGCTTGCGTTTTAGATTCGTTCAATAGTCAACCACTATTGAGGTAAGATCTATTCGAAATACAAATTCAATTAACACATTGTGATATGTTTAAGTCAAAAACAAACAAAGTAATTTGTACGCGCACCCGTCAAGAGCATATTTATATTAATCAATGACTATTGTAGCTTGTCATTGCTCGATGCTGATGTCATTAGCAGCTGTACCTACTCCTCGCGCGAAGCTAACGTCAGGTAAACAAAGGATCGTGTTTCTATTAAATTTATATGTCACAGTGACAACCCTAGCTCTATTTATAGTATATTATATATATTATAGTATGAAACAAAGTCGCTTTCCGCTGTCCCTATGTCCCTATGTAGGCTTAGATCTTTAAAACTACGCAACGGATTTTGATGCGGTTTTTTTTAATGGATAGAGTGAGTCGAGAGGAAGGTTTACATGTATAATAATATATGCGCGGGACGAAGTCGCGGGAAAAACTTATTAAAAATAAAAACAACTGAGACAATTTTATACACTTCTATCTGATTCCGAATTGTAAAATTTTCATTTTATTTACCCGACAGCTGATAAACATATAACACGTATATGAATATTTTTATTACAGTTAAGGCGCAACAAACAAAATATGCGCATCGCACAAACGTTCGTCTTGGATGGCAATCGAACCTAACGCACTGGTTTAGTAGTAAAGTTATGTATTATCCTACTTCTTTCGATACGCCGTAACAGAAAGTTGTTTATATAAAGGTTATTTGTGTCACTTTAATTTCCTAGCATATTCCCCGCTCGCAAAGAAAACGAATCGTCGGTGTAGGTAATGGATTTATGCGTCCACCGAGCATTTGGACCGGTTTCATTCGTAAAAGATTTTCCTTTATTGTTTCAGGGAACCGTTGGTTATTGTATTTGACGTTGCAAATATATCCAACGGATAACGTTGACTCACTGTGCACTAGAAATTTACGATAGCCTTCGGATTTTCGAAGAAAATTCTTTTGTATAGGTATCCCCGTCTTTCTCCGTAGCAAGTGTGTTTCTCTTGAATTCATATTTTCCACCTCAATTCGCATCATTTGTTTAGCTATAACCTGTAGTGTTAGTGCTTCGTTACGTAACCCCGTTGCTCGAATAATAATTATTATAATAATTGGGACGATTCCACACTCAGCTATCTGATTCCAATTGGGCAATTAGTTTAATGGTATTTAATGTCTGTGTTGCGGTTACCGGACAGCCGATAATAATACATTATATAAATACTTATATTGTAGATATTTTTATTACACCCGCGCGCAGAACGAATGTTCGTTCTGGTCCGGGAATCGAACCCACGAGCACCGGTTTGGCGGTCAGGGTCCTCTAACCACTGGACCGAGTGGGTAATCTATATAAGAATATAATACTCTGATGTAACGCATTAAGTTAACGTTAGTTGGCTTTTGTAATCACAATGCAGTCATTATATCGCGAAAGAACCTTTCGCTTTAAATCGATATAACGGACTAGCCTCGGCCCTCGGCCGGCGTAATCGCGAGCCGAAATCAACCGATGCACACTTTATCATAGATTTACTGATCGTTATCATTTGCCGAGTCTTATCACGCGCCTTCGATGCGACTCAAAGAGACTCCCGACGCGCGTGTAAAAGGCTTTGACGGTGTAGCCCCCCATCGCCGCAAAAAAAATGCGTCCAAACGATTTCATCTGTAGTTTTCACAGTTGCACACGTCTGATTGTATTGTTAAGACACCTTGAACAAGTCGTCAACTGATTAGAGACTGCGATAACAATTGTTGTTGTAGATTATGCAATTTTATTGCAATCATCGCCTTCCAGTGCAATGTACACAACGCTGTAAGTGCGAAAGTAACAATATCATTGATATATGTATCCTATCCGACTTCCGCATTATGTCTAACTAATAAACAGTCTTGTTGGTTCGACTGATGATAATTGTTAAGCGGCCTACGCACCCGCCGTCTTCGCTCTCTATGCGCGTTTCATTGACTGTGTGTTTCATGTTACGGATGTCACAGAGCGTCATTCGGATTGTAAAAACATGGACACCTGCCCACTAATGGGAATAAAATCCCGTGATATTAAATAAAATAATAATTTTCGTGGATACAATCAGTAGAAACACTTGTGAAGATATGGCGTGGTACTGCTAAAATGTTGTTGTGTTGTACGTGCTGGGAGTTTTTTTTTTCACCGGCTTGAAAAAAAAAACTCCCAGCACTGGCTGAGGGGCGCACAAAGCCGAAGCAATTAAGATGACTAAAACATGACCTTCATTAAGTGTATGTATGTACCTTATGATGAATAAAACAATTTGAATTTGAATTTGAATTTGAAAATATGTACTAAAATCTTCATTCAATCATCCAACTGATGGTAGTTATTCCTAATCAACAAATCGATCATCTCAATAGCAGACAAATGACTAATAGCTTACGCTACCGCCAATAGCAATTAATGCTCACTCAGCCGAACTCTCAACAGAGAGGCAGGTCCTAAATCTATTGTATGTATAATCATCGGTATGAGATTCGCGGTGGTCGTTTATGAAATCAAAGAACAGTAGCGACATCTGTTCGTATCATTGCGAATCTATTGCCGAGATAATATGTACTGATCTCCGGAGATTTAATTACAATCAATTATCGCACATCTCGCTAGATGTCGGTAAACGTCTGCGCTGTTAGAACGTATATTATAGCGAGTATATGGATATCAGAGGTGTGCTCCGGAATGGTATTGGTATGGATTTTGCAATGGAAATAAATTGCTCCTATGGCGATTCCAAGAATTTCTAAATAGCGAATAGTTTCATGAAGTTATTAATATTGCACTGTATAATGATTCGAAATGTAATTCCATTGTAAAATGCGACTCGCCTGTAGCATAGCGTCTAAGATATTTTATTTTAAAGCAACTTGTAAACCGAATACATGTTTACTTATTTTCATATATCACATTAAATTTTAACGCTGTATTCTTTGAAGAATTTGTTGATTTCCTTTGGTAGCCATGAATAATTCCTTCGTGTTGTAACTTTAATTTCGATCATTGTATAAAACTATGAAACTTACTTCTTATCGTATTTTTTTTTATAAACTATATTTAGGATCGATGATAACAGGATGACAGTCCCATCCCTACAACCCTATTAGAGGTCGACTGCAGATGTCCATGGGCGGGAGCGGTCACTCGTGACTGTTGCCAGTTCGTTCGCTACTCTCATACGATAAAAAAAAAAACGTAATTTACAAAAAAATCACATTGTTACATTGAATTGGTTCTTTTAAAAGGAGCACGTATTTATTTACACACAAATATATATTTTACATAACTCATAGTCATTAATAAATAAGAATGTCTTTATATTCCTTTTCTTACGTTGTCTTTCTCTGATGTTTACAATCTTCATGCCCCTTTGATTCATTTGAATATCAAATTTTTCGAAAATATTTCGTCACAATGTTGTATGCTATCAACAAGAATCGCACTTTGATTCATAAAAGATAGCAGCCGGTGAAATGAATTGACATCTTTGCGCTGTATATTTCTTTGTGATTCATAACAGAGCTTATCTTTTGTAATGACTCTTTAAAAGATAACGAAATTGATTACGCACTAACAATGATGGATTCATTGGTAGCGTGAAATGTTTCTTGAATCATAATAGCATTCCATTTATATCATATTATTTTTATTATTAAGCAGAAAGTATCGAGTGCCAAATGCCTCTATCCTTACGGATCTGACGTGCTTCTTCTTCTACATTCATCACTCTCTTTATTAATAAATGCCTGTTTCGGATTTATCAAAAACGTTTTATTCAGGTGTTCCCCAAGGTGTCATTCTAGGTCCCATAGTTTATAATCTACATTATTTTCGGTAATTTAACTACATATTATATGAACGTCAATGGTATAGTAATACTTGCGGAATATAACAATAAACCAAATCTTCTCTGACTCTACATTGAAATGTATGCGTCTGTTTTAATTCCCCCACACTTTGTGCAAATATTTATCGAATTCATGTTAAATTAAACTCCGTAATCTTGTGTTGTCTCTCGACTGACTTCTGTTTTTATGCCAGTCGGTAAGCGATTAGACACTGATGCGTTTTCTTTTCTATTTTTATTACGTGCTTTTACAATATGTATTAAGTCATTTTTAACTTCGTCACACTTGTATTGCGGCACACCGATAGGATACCAGGTCGACCTTGATATTTTATTATCGCAATTTAGCTTGCGAAAATGTATAAATTCCCACCACTTATAGAATGTAACACACAATTCGTATTTACATCAAAATAAGTTTTATCAACACGACTTAGTTATTACTTGATCACTGCGTGTCTAAAATTGAAACTAGTTTGTAAACCGCTCGCTAAGACTGCGTCAAGATAACCTCGCGTTATCAGGCGTTGTGTTTGGACATAACCCTACTGATACTGTTTGGTGGTCGTTTGTACCGAAGTGATTTATTAAAATTTTCACGTTAAATTTTCAAGTAACGTTTCATAAAAATATCTTATTGACATGTAAAACTTTTGTATTTGTGGCATTATAAATGAGATAAATATTGATTTACAAAAGTTTTGAAATAAAACTCCACGTAATCCTAATGTAAGTGGTGTTCAAAAGAACCTCATACATACCTCAATTTATTTCTTATAAGAGATTGATTTTATCTAGATTTAGATTAAATCGTACAGATTTAACACTTTATATTACAAATAAAGAGCATTATGTTATTGAGTTGATGAATTAAGGTCACGACGTCTCCCGACCCTTAATACAATGTCAAATTAAAAATAGCACACATTTTACCAACATTGGTGTAGTTAAGCTAATATTTTAACTAACATTACAATGTTGTCGTAACTTGGCTCCCTTTTGTTTCACGAATGTCTCTTATAAATTCACGGCTTCCGTTTTAAATCAGCTTTGTATCGTGCAATTGTTGTTACATTTACGTATAGTTTACGAGGAATTCGTTATTTCAATTTGAATATTCATAACCTGCGTTCGCGTTCCATTTCGCGCCTGAACGTATTCGGCAACTATTTCGTTGTTGTTGATCAGAATTGCGGCGTTGAAGTAGTTCGGATTTGACCAGGAATAAATTAATTTTGCGCGGTTTTTTTGATATTACGAGACGTTCCAGAGTTTTCTCGAACGCTTTCCTCGCCCACATTCTTCTATTCTTCGTTGGTGCCGATTGTCCTGTCATGCGAAAATGATGAATCATATTAACGGTCTTTTACTTCTACCGTCCACGTGTCTGTTTAGGTACTGATTGTTTTGCTCGCCAGTGCAACATAATGCTCATGTTATTCGGAAATTCTCGCGGAAGCTATTCTTAAAGTAACGTTGTGACCAAGAAAGACGATCGATGACTAAAATATCAATCGAAAATTCAAATGCAAGAACTATGATTCAGTTTATGGCTATTGCTATAAATCATAGGCACATTCCAATTACTATGAGGTACTGTACAGGAACGCCTATTTTCCACTGGGATGCTAAGGATTTCACTGGCTACGCTCCCCATACATTACTTTTGCCTGTTTTAATTTCATCAAAGTCGTCACACTGGCTAGTCTATTTGAGTTACTCTTGACCTGCCATTCTTTAAGTAACTGTCCATTAGGATATGTATATTTTTTATTTTTAAACTATCCAAATACCTTAGTCCCCTGTTCAGATGTTAAACAGTATTGTTCTTCATTGTAGAATATTTATCTAGCTCCATCTTTCCTTGTCTTTCTCTAACAAAATCCCATCTCCATCGTGTCATTCTCGCCGAATATGAGCGTGTTCGTTTATTTAATATTTCGTATGCGTTTTTTATTTCCTACGTTTTCTTAAAAATACAAATCTGCTCAAAGTGACCCACTACGTTTGGATTTATATAGATATGACTCGGATATTACTGCATAATAATTCTCTTTCCTCGCACGATGTATTATTATATTTAGTGTCGTGTTGTGATTCAGATGTGTTCTGAACAGTCGTATTCGGCGTAGCTACAGTCGAAATGGTTTTACGGCCACCGATTATTGTCAACAAAAGTTCGTCATAATTGTTGTTCGTATTATAATTATGCACGGATCGCTCGTTCCGTTTGCGCGCCACGGAACTGTATCTGGCCCGCGTCCAGCGCGCTGCGTGCGTTTTTGCTATAATTCAATGACTATTTTTATAATTGTGCACGCTCTTGTCACCCGTTGCGGGGATTTTGTTTACATTTTTGCGGGGCCGATTTGTAAATGTTCTCATTTTCGTAAGTTATTCTTATCGTTAAATCGGATCACACTCATTTGACGTATTACCTGATTGCGTCATGTTTAGTGTTTTTTTTTTATGCAATTTTTTGTATCAATTTCATTTGGCAATATTATAATCATATAATCAATACATATTAAGACTTTCACCTTTTAATTTTTATCACGTTTATCTACATTTACACTACAGATTCATGTTGTAAATCAATTTTTATGATTAACTTAATTAATTATTTTTCGATCAAACTCTTAAATAATTTACTACTTAATATATCGAGTGGAATTTAAAATTGTTTGAAAATTAAATTAATCTCTTCATGTGACATGGCTTTTTAAATTGGCCAAGTTTAGTAGATATGTAGATTAAGTATATTCGGTGCGGCCGAAAGGACCGGCGCGGCGTTCGCGCGGTGTGATAAACAATCGAAGCGTGACAGCGCCGGGGCGCGCTATCGCGTTTTCCGGAGGCTGGCGAAGCTCGCGGCGGCAGTGCCGCAGGCGCGCGCGCACCGAAAGCATGTGCCCCGCGCCACCACCGCGATGTACATAGAACCGGCCGCGTTCCGAGCGCCCAGCGCCGACTCCCTCGCCTCTGCCGAACCCGCGCCCGTTTGGACGCAGTGCTTACCGTCACCCTTATTCGCAGGCAAGAAGGCACCCCTCAAGACCTTCGACGAAGTCCAACCCCTGCTCCAGCCGGGCCGCAAACGCGACCTCAAGCTCCTCATCAGAGAGAACTCGTGGCCCATCAACAGCCCCGTCCGCGCCGCGCTCTGGCCGGCCCTCTGCCGCCAGCACCAGCATGGCAAGTCCATGCTCGACGGATTCTACTGGGACATGGTTACGCAGGTCAGTGTGCTCGCATTATGCAACACCATTTGACGATTTGCAAGGTGAACAACTCTCACTCGAGTGGCATAAATTTTTACGCCGCTTCGATAACACTGTCTTATCTCGTGAAATCGCGCACTTAACTTCTCCAAGGTCATGTCTATTTACTTTGCTCCGTGCCGCCTCCCAAATGTTTGTAAGATATCAATGTTTCAAAAAATAGACGCTTCAGGCGAGGTCAACGTGTGTACATATTCTGAATTCTTGCCGTGGTTTCGTGATTAACAAATGAAACTTAAACATACCATTGTATACCTCGCGCTGATATACAGTACGTATGAAAATGTATATAAAAAAATCCATATTAAACCCACGAAAAAAAAATTCGCAATATCCGAAGATCTTGAATAAGCCTGTGATGCTTGAAAATCGCAAATCAGATAACGCACCATGACTTTGGTAGATCAGTGTTGTTTGTGATATGACTAAGTGTTGCCATAAAATACGCTTTATCATAAGTAAATCTTGACACGATGGAAATGTCCTAAACTGGGATCAGTGTCACATTTGATGACATGGATGAGCATAAACAATTTCGCAAGTATTATACAAGCTAATATATTCTATAAATAAGAAATGCTAAAATTATCCGTTTTTTCCGTCAATGGTTCGACTAACGCACAGCGATCATTCCTGCTCTTATGTCCCAATATTGTGCCCTAAATTGTCAACGATTAAAAGAAAAAATACGGAGCTAATGGACCCAATGACCGTTAGCATTTCACGATCAAAGCGTATATGATATCAATTTTATATTACAAAAACGTGGTACGTTAGTCAGTGATGCGATTACAAGTCGATTGTCATTAGTCGTTTGTCTTTGCGTTCGATTTCAACGTGCGCTCGCACACTGGACAGTGCGAGCGTAGTGCGAAAAAATGGCGGACAAATCACTTATTGACTAGATATTACTTATTGACTGAATAGATTTTAATCACTTATTGACTAATTATATTTTTCACTTATTGACTGATCATCTTATTTGCAGTGCAGTAGGTAATATGCAAATGTGTACATTTAAAGCTCAAATCGTAATTTACTTTATTCGTAAATTGAAATTGCATTTTGGCCATTTCGTCGCGAGCGATAATCGAAATAAATCGCTGCTAGTTTTTAATTTAAATCTACGAGAGGCGCAAAAAATCTTAGGCGTGAATCAAATGTGCAGTTGCTTTGGTATGGAAATATCAAAGTTGAGATGAATCATTATGTTATTCGCTGCGTGGACACGTAATGTACGTATCGCAAAAGTCTGATAATTAATATAATTATCATTGGATGCCGTCGGTTAAGATGGGTGGTCGATCGGCTAGTTTTCGTCGCAGCCATCGGACTGTGAAAAGCAGTTCCCGATCGTTATCGTCAAACAACAAAGCAAATTCGAAGATTTTTTAAATATTTTGTAAAAATAAACTAGTCACGAACCCACACTTCCAATGATCATTCGAAAAGGTATGTCAGTTCACGCGCTAAGCCTCTCAGTTACCGGCCACTTGTCGAGATTTGAACGGGCCGCTTCGGTTAGGTAGTCCTTGTTTCTTAACGGCCCATGCGTTCGACATCAACGCGCACGCACAATCCAATTGAAAATACAATCGACGTTATGTTGATGTGAAGGATGGATCGTCTCTGCTTTATCATCCATTATATTTATAATATCACGTGGGCAGGATTTCTGCCCACGTGATAATGTATGAGATTTTTCTCTCTTGAAATTGATTAAGATATGTCATTAATGATAAATTAGTCAACTGTTCGTATTCAAGTATTCGGAACGTTAGTCACGTGCAGTACGAGTGTAGTTCTCCTGTTCTAAAAATGAACAAATCAATTTTATACATAATTTTCTTGTTTAAAGTTAATTATAAATTATGGCGAATTTTACCTGTTACATATATGGTACGGTGACGGAGGAAAGGGCGTGGTTGTAAGGGTTCGCGCGTATCTTACATATTTTACATATACATATATGTAGTACTTTAAAAAATAAACATGCTTGTAGTACACGGCTACTTTTAGTTTTGCGATCGGAGGACATTTGTTTTAATTGCACACGTAGTTACGCTTTTGTCGTCCGTATTATTACGTCAATAGAAAACGTTATTTGGCAATGTTTGCGCTTCCGTCCTGCGCTGTAACCGACATGAATAGATAACCAGCACGTATTTAAAAAAAAAGAGACTGTTCTATTGTACATGCTATTTTAATAGGTAAATGTCCAATAGTTGAATAGAGTTTCTCCCGTGTTTTTTGCGCATTGGGGGATTTAAGAGTAAGGAATAATTAAATCAGTGCCGTTTAACGTATCCACACGTGCCGCAATGAAGGGACTGCTGTCTCGCAGCAAACCGAGATGCGTCACAAAATGGGCTTTGTCTTTCGATCTACCTTCACAACGAACGAGGCAAACATTAGATATGTTGGACCGTAACTGATGCAACTTTCCACTCGTACGACTAAATGACTAATCTCATAAAAACTCAACGATAAAAACAATGTGTCTATTAATTTTTTCTATGTACAGAATAAAACCAGCTGTCTCGTTGTAATTCATCTATTGTTGTCGTCCGACTAATTGCTATGCGATGTACGTTGGTGTGTTGTAACTATACTAGTGTTGGCTGAGTGACTAATTTGTCGAACGCCTTCATAGTTCGTTTCATACTAGTGTAAATTTAAATATACTGAAATTGTTAATTTTAATTCTTTATATTTGTATTTTATCATTAAAACATTTTTTTTTTGTAAGCATCAGTTATGAGATGTTCAACTGTTAATTGAGACCCTTGTATGCCTGATATTATGGCTATTGTATGTATTTGGGCGTCGTGTTCGCGGTGCTTGGGTGCATTATGGTCTCATTATTATTTCGGCGCGCGCTCCATTGGCACCGCATCATGCGTGCACCGCGGCCAGTTCACCTTCGCCTCTGTGCGCTGCTCCGTCCACCAGCAAACAACATCAGTGGCTATCGTACATTTTACACAATTAATGAATCCGTAACGTAACATCACGCCTGTAATCCCTTTACGGGCTAGGCAGAGGAGTGTAGTACACCCCCACATTTCACCAGTTACGTTTAAGTCCCACAATGGAATAGGTCATGCACCGGGCACGCATCCACGCATCTGAGTCACTACTAGAAATTCTAAATTACACAAATCCAACAGTACCCAGCCCGGGATTTGAACCCGGGACCTCCCGATCGGCAGCCGCGCTAGCTACCGCCCGACCAACGAGGCAGTGTTTTCTTTATGTTCTGGTTATATGCTTTGAAATTTTAATGAACTGGTATAATGTTTATTTACTGTTCATTGCTTAATGTAATTAATAGAAACAGACAAACTGTACGAAAGTTCGTCGGTTTCAAAGTTAGACACCTGTAGTTTTAGATTCGGGTCTTGGATTTTTTTCGACCCTTTGCATTGGTCCACCTCTGAACCGGGTCTCCTCTCATAATGAGAGGGATTTAGGCAATAGTCAACCACGCTAACCAAGGGCGGATTGGTGGTCTTGGTTAAAAAAGGGAAAACTAATGCGTTTATTCGCTTTTGGAAATTCCATTTCAACGCAAGAAAAGTCGCCGACACAAGCCAATTGAATAATGTCACAACGAAATGTTCATTCCATCTAGTTTGAAGCTATAAATCCTGGCGATGGGAACATATATCTTAAGTCTCCCTTTTACAAAGGGGAATATTTTTTCATGGGTAAAGGTTGCAAAGGGCCTCGGAAGCATGACGGGAATGCCGGGAATTTTTAAGGTCAAACGTTTGATGGACAGAATTCAGACTATCCGACCTGTTTGCCGTTCAAAATGGATTAACATACATTCTAGGCGTATTTCGTTTGTCTTTTTGCATTTATAACATAGCGGCCCGCCCCGGCTTCGCGCGGTAGTACATCACTCTGCTCTATCTATACTAATATTATAAAGAGGAAAGATTTGTGTGTGTGTATGTATGTAACGAATAGGCTCAAAAACTACTGGACCGATTTCAAAAATTCTTTCCCCATTTGAATGCTACATAATCACTGATCAACATAGGCTATATTAATTATAGGAAAAATAAGGATCCTTACTAAAACGACCATAATGTAACCCAAGTTGTAAAAAAAATTGCCATAAAATGTCTTTCATCGCATGCGCTGTGAAAACTATTCATGATAGAGCAAAAAAATGTTTTACAATATATTAAAGAACATATCTATATCTATAAACAATGTCGCGATAGCATATGTCTAACTATTGTGGTTATGTCACTATAACAACTTTTTAACATTGTAAAAGTTGATAAAAAATCCGACCAAAATCAGACCAAGTTATCTGTACCTTTACATTAATCCTTATACAAATAAATCATTTCCTAAGCAAGACTGTTTCAATACTTGTACTCGTAAATTGCTTTTTAGTTTGTTCAAATCGGACATTCCGTTCAAAAGATATTACGAATTTGAAACGTCAATCGAAACAAAATTAATTGAAAAATGAACGTCGCCGCACCGTCGCACCGCCGCTGGTGTAGAACGGAGAAGTCGGCACCGAACAACGAACCAAACATTGCTACGGGATTTTTACATAGGTATATGAAATTAAGTTATTATACCCTCATTTTCATTGAACCATGGCATCGCCTGGTTCTGTCTGCTAGTTCTTAATAAATAATAAGCAAGACTACCTAAATGTACTTATAAATAAAGTTGATTTATATTTAAACCTTAAACATTAATGCTGTTTTCATTAGTACCTACTGCGACATTCATAAATAATATATATTAAAAAAATGGCATAACAGGCGAAATGTCATCACCTATTAGAATTAGCATGCGGGAAAGTAACCGAAGCGCGAATATCCCAGCTTAGGCCCCCACGAGCCCTCTCGGGCCTGCGGGACTCAACAAAATATTAACGCTTGGAATAAAAATTGAATATTTTTGCATATTTTCAAGAACGGAGGCAAGGTATTACACTGTATTATTTCCGATAGAAATGTAAAAGCTTTTAAAGCCGCCGGCGTATTGCTAAGGCGCTATCGGCGTATCGCCCGCGCCGCCGATGCCGCTCCCTGCATTTCCGCGAGCTCTCGCTTAAGCCGTATTGATTTTAAAATACGCGCATGTAATATGAGACCGTGTAAATAACATCATTAGCTTTTGTCGTAAATGGTGTCACAATTTAGTTTTTAGTAAAACATGAAAAAACCATGTATCGAAATACCTACTTATATCGCCTTTTGATACCTGTAATAATATGTGTAGATAATTAAGTATTATGTATTTATGTACAGTATATACTTACAGATACTATTCAGATTAAAATACAGGGCACGTTTTTGCTAAAAAAAAATTTGACATCAGTACCTACTTACCTATTTCTTTTTCGTGACGGATTTTTTGGCTAAAATTGTTGTGCTTTCTAGCCTTATAAGGTGAAGGAAAACATCGTGAGGAAACCTGCACACCTGAGAGATGTTATGTTATATAATATGTTTTCTGAGGTGTGTGAAGTCTACCAATCCGCACTTGGCCAGCGTGGTAGACTATGGCCCTTTCACCATGGCAGAAGACCCGGTCCAGCAGTGGACCAACAAGAGGGTCGGAAAAAAAACCGTTGAAGCCCCTACTGTTGGACAACGGCATATTGTTACAATAAGGGAACACTACAGCTACATTACGCCTCATCAATTCTCACCATAAGTAAATATGACGTCTTCCGGAAGATTTTTAAGAGTTAATTAATAAAGACAATGTTTTGGTCACCAAAAACGGTCGTAAGAGTTTGTTATTAACTGTCATTTAGATAATAAAGACAATAATCTCGGCATAGCTTTATTTTAAAGAACATTTGTCAATCGCATCCGCATCATACTCACGAGTAGCTATGATCGTTTCAGAAATGAAAAATTTCCTTAACTCATATACCTACCTACTGAACTACATGTATATTGTCTATACTATTATCATTTTATATCTATAATAAGAAATTATATTAAGAGTACAGCGTACACGGTTACACAGTAGGTATCCTACACATTGTAACGCAGCCACTTAAGCTACGTAACGATACAACATTATAAGTAGGTACCTACTCGTACTTATATGTTTTTATGAAATCGATCCTTCAAAATGCTAATATAAATACGTCGTTTTGTAGCACTTGGATATCTATGGAGAATATTTAAAAAATAATCCCATCTACGTTGATACTTTCATATTTATATTAAGTCAGGAAGGATATTCCAGGCAGTCGCTGATCGCTTACTCGTTACCAGTGAAAGACGGCAGTTAAGATGTAAATCAAGGTTATTTTTTTGGGTCCGAGTAGCCCTACGGATGTTTTGACATTTTAAAATATCTTCCAGTGTAAGAGGAAAAAAGCCTTTAATTGAGATAAACCCTGTCTTCGCCCCTCGATCCCTCGGCGCGAGGAACGCCCGCGGCGAGCCGTCTCCGCCGCGCGCCTCTCTCTTACGACTAGTTGTGAAAAAGGGAAATATCTCTGTTTGATGTAAATGCAATTGTCTCAATCAAGATGGGATCTTTTCTATGTCACCAAAGAACTAACGGATATGTGAACCACCTGATGTTAGTGGACAACGCGACAAAGGGAACGACGAAATGAAAATTGAAAAATCCCAAATGACGAGCGTCATTTAGGATTTTTCAACCAGCTCACAGTTCGTAGGTAGTGTCCCTTGATTAGGTAGATGGTTCGATATCGGTTAAATATCGAATTTTATTTCCAATTCCCTGTGTTGATGAACATAAAAAGGAAGCTACTCGTAATTTAATTGTTCAAATTCATGTAAAATATTTTGTTATCTATACTTAATTACTTTACTTTTTAACAGACTTCAAAAAAGGAGGAGGTTCTCAATTCGTCTGTATTTTTTTTGTTTACTGTGCTCGCTCATTCTCTTTACAACACACCACTACAATTCGGAATTAATGGATTTCGAAAAAATTGTCATACACAGCGGTAGACGTCGTCATCTGCCCAGTCTAGCTATCGTGTAGTTATTATTATTTGTATTATCACGCTACACTAAGATTTAGAATTTGAAAGGTTTTGAGAACTCACTGCGAAAGTCGTGCCCCCCATCTATTTCGACCGCTAAAAAGCAATCTGAAGGCAACAAGCAGACAACAGAAACACTCTGAGACATCATGATATTGGTATCGTGATATTAGTCCACGGTTGCACATAAGACTTTATTAACGCGCGCCGTACCTAATGCCGTATCTTCGGCTCGTCGCATCCAGCATCTACGAGTAGCTGCAGCGGGTCGCAGGTCGTCATCCCATCTAGTCATCGAGTATTTTAATGCATAGGTACATACAGTATATACTACGACCTGCAGTGGCCAATTACAAGCAGTTGATCGGGGTACGTATTTGCTATTTATATACGACTAGCTGAATCGGCAAACGTTGTTCTCTCATATAAATGATTAAAATAATGGTATAATAACTTAATGTCATATATTTATGGAAAATTCCTGTAACACCATGTCTGGTTAGATGTTCGGTGTCGACTCCTCCTTGCTATACCAGCAGCGGCGCGGTGGCGTTCATTTTTTAATTCTTAACGTTTTAAATTCGTAATCTCTTTTGAATGGAACGTCTGATTTGAACAAACTAAAAAACAATGCACAGGTATTGAAACAGTCTTGCTTAGGAAACCATTTATTTGGATAAGGATTAATGCAAAGTTACGGATAACTTGGTCGGATTTTGGTCGGAATTTCTATCAACTTTTAAAATGTTAAAAAGTAGTTACCTATAGTGACACAACTACAACAGTTAGACAAATGCTGGCGCGACATTATTTGGAGATATTCATATGTTCTTTACTATTGGAACATTTTTTTGTTCTATCATCAATAGTTTTCGCAGCGCATGGGATGAAAGACATTTTATGGCAATTTTTTTTCCCACCTTGGGTTACATTACTGTCGTTTTAGTAAGTATCCTATGTTAATCAGTGATAATGTAGCATTCAAATGGTGAAAGAATTTTTGAAATCGGTCCAGTAATTTTTGAGCCTATTCGTTATATATATACACACACACACACACTAATCTTTCCTCTTTATAATTTAATATAGTATAGAAGTATAGATAACAAAAGACGATATTAAGAACATTGCTTGTTGAATCCACAACAGTACCTAGATATATAAGTTACGTAGATGTTGCTTACAGTCGGGAGATGGTTGTACAATCTCCTCTTTCTCAAATGAGCACATAGGGGATATACCTGTGTAGGAACCTAATAACCTAAATATCGCCATCAAAATCTCTATTATCATATTAAGTTCGGGGAACAGCTGATAAATTAAAATTGGTTATCCAGTGGTCGGCTGGGCGGCCGACTACCGTGATAGTCTTGTGTGAATTGATCGAGATACCTACGACCTAATCGAAAACGCAGGCGGAAATCTCATTCAATAACGACGATCTCATTCCCACTTTAACATCTCTATATTTTTGTAACTTAATAATCTACATACCATACACCAAGAGGTGCATAGGTATGTATTAGATTCAATTGTTAATAAAGTTATCTTGATTGACATGTTCAGTTCTATCCAGCTTTAATAAGTGGGCACCTATAAAAAGCAAATAAAATTAAAGGTAAAGGTTACATAACTTTTTACATTACTGAAGTACAATGTCTTTACTATGGTAGGTACCTAGGGTAGGTTACTAGGTAGGTGGTTTTATTTAAAATGCCGGGTACATACCTACCTATTTGGCTTTGCTTTGTGTCCATACGAAACCTACTCGTATATGTTGTACTAGCTTTGCCCGCGGCTTCGCCCGCCTGGAAATCAGTGTCACAAAGTTTCGCCCGCGTAAATAACGACCCCGCGGGAATTCTAGGATAAAAAGTACCGTTTATGTTGCTCCACAACCTTATCTTGTTGCGAAGATATAAAATCGATATGTATACAAATATCGACTCATTTTTAATTAAACGATTATTTACAAATAGATTTAAATTAAAGAGGGGAAATTGATTATGTATTTAGTATTCGATTTTTTCCACTCCAAGTCATATCCCTATTCACGCGAGCACCTCGTAGCCGCTTTCCCGTGTGCTACCCATTCTATGCGTCATTTTCCATTGCAGGCAATTTTGAATCTATGATATGTCCTAATTTTATTATAATGATGATGTACTGTAAAGGACAATTTCAATCTAGATGAAATGCCAACGGTAAGTATTATATTTATTTTGATATGGATGAATACCAAGTTGGAGAAATACACCAACAATAACCCGATAAATTCAAATTTAAATGAAATATATTAAAATGGCTACTGTGGTTCAATGTTAAGAGATAAACATATACCTACCATCGCGGACTTTTCTATAGGTTTTTTTAAAGGACCATGTTTTTGTAGAACATTGTTTTTATGTATCTCATAAGGTTGTGTCAGCGCACTCCATGTAAGCGTTCAAGAAGCCCATTTTCGACGACCTTTTCGTAAAACAATGAAATTCCTAGAAAAACTAAAAAAAATGGATGAAAAAAGTAGACTATGTTCATCCCAAGACCCTCAAGTCCCTCAAGGCCCTATATGAAATTTCATCTCAATCGGTTCAGCGATTTGACTGTGATGACGTCACAGACAGACAGACAGACAGAGTTACTTTCACATTTATAATATTAGTATAGTATGGATTACAACTAGGGGCTGGCACCTATAGTATTAGAAACTCTCGGTAGACTCCATAGATTAACTTTTGTATAAGTCACCGAAGCTTTCGGTTCTTACTATCATTATTAAAAATGTAGACTATTTCTAACACACTGAAAATGTGTTTTATGTAGTTATTCTAACTACTGCTGTTTTAGTAAAAAAATATCGTTTCTTATCCACCAATGCCTTGAAAAATGTGTGTGAACTGATTAATGGACATACCGAACAGTTCGTGTGCTCTGTGGAACGGAGTGTGCGCCAGGTGGTGGAGCTGCAGTGGCGGTAGAGCGGGCGGCGGCCGCGGTGCCAGGATGCTGTCGATGGTGAAGAGCGGCGCCGGCGGGCGGTCGTGCGCCGCGCCGCCCAGCAGCAGCGCCGTGCTCAGCAGCGCGGGCGCGTCGCGGCCCCACGCGCCCGGCCCGCCCATGCCCTCGCCGCACTCGCCGTGCGCCACGCTGCACGGGGCCCGCGCGCCCGTGACGATCGCACTGACCGCGCTCCTGGATCGTTGCTTGAATTCGTCTGGCAGATGCCGCCGACGCACCGCATCATACTCCGCTGTCTTTTCTCGTCACCATTCTTACTCACTAAACCACTTAAATGTTCCCGAATATACGATTATGAGAAATTTTCACGAAAATTTACGCGTACACCGTTTCGGGCAGTGCTCGCCGCGAGTCCGAGCCCGGAAAGATTATTATAGTCGATAATTACGGATAATACGATGGATACGTGATGCGATTGCGAGCAAATCGTTTTAGTGAGCCGCCGCGCGCTTCGAGCTCTCGGCGGGAGTGCGTATGGGGTGAAACTCAGGGCGTGCGCGGAGGCGTGGCCACGGGCTCCGCCCCTCGCCCGATTTAATGGAGTGACAATACGACGCTCCCAAACACTCACAAATAATAGTAATCTCGCTGCCACCCTATAATTTGGATTTATTGTAAGTTAATCTACGTATACGAGTACGACATGGTATATGTTAATTTGTTGATTTGTTGAACTAAACTTAACTACACGAGGGGTATATTTAGATCACACAATCCTTCATTAGATTTTTCACTATAAAGTACAGGTCCTGAACAAAATAAAAATATACGGCCTACCCTACCACCCATAAACTGTCACAAACATTTACTCCTTCCCAACTAATATCCACCCATTGTGAACATCATAGAGAGAGCCGGGCACCGGGAACAATCATCATTCCTGGCTCACGGTATCACAACACACATCTCCTTTGTGAGCTTTGTGAAAGACGCCAGGATTAACGAGCTCTTATCTAACAGCGAACAAATTGAGCTGGCGAAATAATGCGTATGGCTTATTCTGTTAGAAGTTGCGCCTGCGGCATTTCGTCCGCGATCGCCTTTTTGCAGATTACCGATCGAACAATGTCTAATTCAGTCGTGACGTCACTGACAGTGATACACATGTTCATTTTTTGGGCATCGCAAAAAATACGTCATGCCCCAATGCAACGTCCTACTCAATGCGTACCTATATTTGTGTTTTTTGTATGTGTAAACTTTAATACCCATGCTAAAGTGATGGACAATTGAATAATAATAATGAGGTAAAACTGAATTTGACAATCCACAGAACTGAATTTTATACAAAAATCATGACACAATTTCTTTCAGCTAGGAGTTATTGTCATCCTTAAGTTCCCACCGATAGTGTAGATAAGTGTCGCCGAGCCTGCGGGCTGCGTCGGGAGTTCCGAAGGCGAGCGGCGGCGGCCGGCAGCTCTTCGCAAATATTGACAAAGGTGGGAGCCTCGAAACCCGAGCACACTCCTGTTTGCCTGTAATTGATGTAATTAGTCGTGTCGACCAGCTGCAAAAGATGAAAAATACGAAGCAATGTTTGACTAGTTAATACGATACTTTCACGAGCCGGAAACGTCTTTACGGTGTCCGGTTCTAGCAAATATTGGTCTCGTTCGACGATGCCTGGCGATAAGATGCTATTGTTCTTGAAAGCATTAGCTCCCTATCTTGTCATATAGTAACAACCAGGTGGGATTAACTGATGAAAGTATGACGTTTAAAAGTCTAAAAGCCGAATTTAAAAGTAAGACTAAGATTTTATTTTAGTAAATGAAATATCTAGTCTATTTTAATGTTTACTTACAAAATAAATATCAATAACTTTAAACTTAATAGATAAGCACCTATTTAGTGCATTTCAGAAATATTTTAAGTTTAAAAATATTAAGAGTTTTTAATATGCATACATACCTTAATGTAGCTAAGGTCAGATGGAAGTATTGAACGATTTGATCCAAGCTATTGGCGCTGCAGCAACAATGGCAGCGCTCTATCGGAACAGCTCGCGGCAGCGCGACACCAGCAGTGAGCAGCTGGCGAGGCCCACACAGGCGTTGCTAAATTAACTCGGTATAATACGCGATTATCCGCGTATGAGTTAATACGGGACGTCACATAAAGGGCATAAGCATTAAAATAGCTAACAATGGCCCGGATTATCTGGGGTAACCTCCGCAGCGCCAACAATATGTTCTTAACCACGTCCACCCTATACCTACCTACGGTGTATTACCTACTCGTTCATGTACTAAAATTTCTATTTTTAGATAAATAAGAATTAGGTACTTAATAGGTAGTTGTTTAAGGAGTACGTTTAAAGGAAAAATTTGATACCTACATAATGTTAGGTAGATAAGCTATAAGGCGTCCTAGGTTAGTCTTCAGATATAGCAACCGTCATGTGACGTTTTTAAAGGTATATTTAAATATGCAAAATGTAGTCAAATGTAATTGTAGTAAAAGTGAAAATGTAATTTAAAAGATCGATTCGCAAAAAGCAAACTAAACTAAAAAGAATATGGTAATTTTCAAATATGAATAAGTAACAGTAAGTTACAGTGTAAGAAACATCATTATTTTCTGCACGCGAGATTGCGGTCAAATGCTAGCCTACTTCAAATAAAAAATACTTACCTACATGTTATACAGTAGTAAAAAAGGAACTGATCTTAATCATTCAATAAATACTATTAGTAATAAGTTTCAAATAATAATTTATCTATTAACAAAATAACTAGTATGATTGTAAAAAGCGTGGAGGTTCTTGATATCAAATTATTAGCTATTTGTCAAAGTAGAATTATTATAGTAAGATAGTAAAAGGAAACCTGGTGTTCAAAAATTAGGATGATCCGATGATCGTGGGCAGAACATTAGAACTAAGTAAAAAATGTATTTTGATAGGTAGGTCTGCAAATTTTCAACACAATTAAATCACATGCAATTGGTAAAAAATACTGTCAAAGATTCAGTTATAATGATAAATAAGTATACACAAGTCAAACTTATAGAAACGTGTTATATTAAAACAATAGATTTTCTAACATGTTATGTTGGTAAAAAGTTAAAAATTCAAGGTAGATATGTTACATCAATCTGAGTCAGCCGAACGAAAATGTATAGAATTAAATACAGGAAAAGGTTTAGAGAGGTAATAACATTATCGTAGCATAGGCTAACAGGATTGTGCAATGTAGTAGGCTAAGGCTTCTTAGGAACTAATACCCGTAAGTACAGCGGCCTGAATATGATAAAAGCATTATGTGAGGTTTACTAGAACTAGGGCTCAAGCATACTGAGCGAATAAGTAAGTAAGTATCGACACTAAACCGTAATGTAGAACAGCAATTGTGTCGGAGGGTCGCTACCGTGCGCTCTCCGCTCCCAACTTCCGCGGTTGTTTGGGGACTTTGGGGACGACGACATACATATCAATGTAGCTTTGACATTAAACAAACCAAACTAGAACAATTTACTTCCTATTTTTTTTTATCTTACACTTGATACGGCTATTCACTTCGTGACTATTTACTCTTGAACTAGGCTGTAGCTACCTACTTACGTACCTATATTAAACATTTAGTGAAATAACTTAGTAAATTACCTAATTAGACACAACAACAGCAATAGCTACATACAAACATTAACTGTATCTTAAAGATGACTTAAATTTACTGGTATGCTTGCCATTAGTAAGTGCTTATAACATTCTCATTCATTCAAAGATCAGTGTTATTGCATTTTTTTTCTTGTCTAAACTACATAAGTTAATTATTTAGGAAGGTGATTAAGAGTAAGTATGTAAGCCCGGTCGTATTTAAAATTTATTGTATTATTCTATATTTCAGGAATTACTAAAAGATTTAATTATTATGATTTAAATAACTACTTACCTACCTGTATGTAAAAAATATAATAGTGGTAAAGGACTTAGTGATAATAATAAAACAGGAGAACACCTATTTACAATAAGGCACTGAAACGTAAAAGAATATATAACAGCTCTGACTAAATGATACTACGTTAAACATTTCCTACCTAAGTAGATATACCTATATTTTGGTATTGAAGTTATTTCTTTACTAGTTAGCAATTTGGGCATACAATTATCTCCCTATTTTAGGTAATATTTTTATTATAGAACAGTACCTTCTGTTCTTGATTAGGTACCTATATGCCGTCATGCCAGTAAATAAATACTGTGCTAATATTATCATTCATAAGAATTTCACATTTAGTTGAGTAAACAGCCAACTCTTTGGAAGGCCACTTTAGCCTTGAAATCTGTATTCTCTCGAAAGCGAGCCTTTAGAAAAGTGCTCAGTAGACCGTGTCGATCGTGAACTTATTGGACCACTTGTGTAACTTACACTGTCTCTATCTTGGTCAAGAATGTCATCTCGCATTCATTTTTATACTCTACTAAGTAACAAAATTAAACTAAGTAATCACCAAATAGCCGCAAAAGTTAAGAGTGGCTGTTACACAACTAGAGCTCAATGTAATTGGGTGGAACTTGGCGCGTAC